>JAQGAX010000915.1:0-13255 GCA_034698105.1 Plectus exinocaudatus
CCCTGTGCAATCATCAAGAAAGATATAATTTATTCTTGGTAATTGCACAGGGTATCGCACCGCACCGCCACAGTGCGACGAAGCATAAACACGGCTTTAGTCACAGTCACACTCTCTCTTCGTTAATCGCCTTATTACTTTCAGTCTCTTCTCCTTTCGGCAACGTCGTTCTAGTCGTCAGCCGATCGTCTTGACCCAATTGTTCATTGGACTTCGATCTGCATTCGTGCACAGACAATGTCTGGAATTGGCCAAGGACGAGGCGGCATGAATAGAAGAGGGCGGGGTCGCGGAGCTGGAGAAATAGCACCGCCTGGCCTACGCCACGAAACGCCGTCGCCAGGTGGCGTAATTGAATTCGTAAATGCATCAGTGTTTTTCACTTGATTCCGACGAAAAACAGACAGTGGTTGCGCAATCGCAAATCGTTCAGTATCCTTCATTCTCCGATCGATTAGGTCAACTTGTCGGTGCGCCGACTTGGCAGTGCAATTAAAATGCGGACAGTTGCGTTCACCAAGTGCAGCGTACCATTACACGGTTGCTAGACGTTGTCTTTGGACTGATTGGATGCTCTAGTCAAATGTCATGCGCCAGTCAGTGTCATACGCATATTATCTCATGCCCCCTAAATCTAATATAACCCCATGCGGGGCTATAATATTAAACGTACGCACTGCACTCCTGCAAAATAACAGCATACGCTTTCATATAAATGCGAAGTCTTTTTTAGCGTACGAATTTCAGGATTTAAACAGCAGATAGCCATTTCCTTTTCATGCATCCATTTCATTTTTCAGGTTCCGATTCGATGTCGTCGCTGGGGGAAGGATCGTCAGCGCGCAGTCGCAACGACTCTGGAAACGACTCTGACGTAAACGTCGCTCCGATCAACCGCTTGGAGACGCTCCGAGTCAGTACTATTCATATTTCTGACGGTTTTATTGCTTTGACATTGGTGGATCCGCTGGAATTAGGGGGAGCCTGGCATTTTGCGTGACTTACTTTGCTCTTGTTCTTTGCTCACTCTTGAGCAATGTGCAAGACCTGTGCTGTGATTTTTATGGATACGCTTGAGACTTCATGAAAGGGACGCCAAATATGAGCTGTTTCATTGATTGCGCCATAGACAGCATACTGTACATGCATACACTACCCTGTTATTGCTTCGATTTCAGATCGACAATGTACCTCCGCCGATTGTCAGTCAGAAGATGCCTGCTGGAAAGCGACAGATCAGGCAGCTGAAAGTTCAGACGAACATCTGCGGATTGCTGCCTCCCAAGAACCACCCAATCTTCCGATACGACTTCCGCGTCGTTGCCATGTTCGGCGCCAAGGCGAAGGAGCTTACCAAGCAGTCGCGTGAGGAGTACGTTCCTTTTGTTGCTTTTTTTAAGTGGAGACCAGTAATATGAACGGTGCAATGCACTGGTCGGTATTGTTTGATGACGGGGCTGTCTTGTTGACAGATGACGTTTTAGCAATGACCCGGGGGGGGTCAAAAAAACGGTTACAATTGCTGCTGCTATTCCGCAGGTTTGCAGTTGTAAAAGTTACTTGAAATGAACCCCTTACTGTCGCTGTCGACGTAACAGTTCGTTCGGTTTTGAACAGTTGATAATGACGCATTTTTTGTTTCAGTTACGTGTCCGTGGATCGGAAGGACAAGTGCACCAAAGTCTTTAAGCACGTCGTTGAGAGCAACAAAGACTTCTTCAAGGGCATCATCTCGCTCATTTACGATCGAGCAGCCATTCTATACAGTGCCGACAAGTTTCCTGTCGCCCAAGGAGCGGTATGAGCTCGTTTATTGAGCGATTTTGGCTTGGGGAGATGCAGCTTGATAAACGATAGTGAGAAATGCGCATGCAATCTTATGTTTCTTGACTGCCGGCAGCAACTAATTGATTGCTGAAAAATTGCCCTCCTATCTGAAAAACTATTGTACAAGTAATATTACGTTAATCGTCTGCCAGACTAAGTCGTGCAATTTTCGAACTGTTCTCCAATCATCTGAATTTAGGTTATACGGTAACAGTTCTAGCTTTGTAATGTGCTTTTTATACTAGACTGTGTGATGTACTTTGTGACGTATTACAGGAGAAAACTTTCATGATTGCACCGACGGAATTCCCCCAGGAATTGGGCCTGGATGAGAAATGCACAGGCGTGATGGTGAAAGTGAAGCCGGTGGATGAGAACTTTGAACTCATTCTCAACGACTTTCAATCGTCCATTGACACCAATCTCGACAAGCAGGACCACTCCCTGAAACAGTTCCTTGAAATCGCTACCAGCCAAGCGGCCTTTTTCAAGTTCGTTCAACTATTCTCTTTCTAAAACCGATAATTAATAGTTTTCGGCTCTCTTAGAGGCTCTTTTAATTGGCATCCATTTTCGCTCTCTCGGTTCGGCGTATTCAGTGGTTATAACCAGGTAGCAATAAAAAATTGGCAATAAATTAATTATGGCTACATTTAGAAGAGTGTGCCTAATTGTTGACAGACGTTACTTTTTCGATCATTTTTTGTAACTCTATTAAACACTGTTAGTTGGATATACGCTTCATTGCCCATGTAATCAATCTATTCATATGACTTGCTCGTATTAATGGGAGACATCTGATGATTGTTGCAGCGGCAATCACGTGACGTATGGCAGCGGTCAGAGTTTCCTACTCGATCATTCCAAATTCGGCTTCTCCGATCGCGACTGCCCCGAGCTGGGCGAGGGCAAGTACTTGGCTGTCGGCTCCGACAAGAGCATCCGCTTCATCGAAGGACCGAATGGAGCCGGCAATGTCAACGCCGTCATCGTCGTCGACAGTAAGTAGATTTTTTTATAATTTTTTGCTTCGGCAGTGTTAGACCATTGCAGGAAGGTAAAATATTGCATAAATTTCAGGATGAGAAGGTATTATAGTATAACTTTCAGGATGCAGACTGTTACAATATTATTGTTTTGGGTTGCTGAAAAATGCCATTAGCTTGTGCATAGGATTTTAGAGTGACAATGTTAATCGTGTCCACTTTGAATACTTCTTACTGATCGCTAAAATAAATGGATTCATTGCAAATTGCGGCGCTTTGTTAAGCGGGTTGATCATAAGCGAATGTACGTCAAAAATAAAACGAGAAGCACTCGACAAAACACGCGTTGATAGGTGCAGATTCGTATGTGCGCCTTATGACCTGCGTGATACGAGCCGTGTAGCTATGTGAACCAATAAGATTTTTTCAGCGAAGAAGGCCGCGTTTCACAGCCATCAGAGTGTGGTGGAAAAAGTCATTGCAATTCTCCGCCTACCGCCAGGCAAAATCGGTCAAATGACTATCAACCAAGCGCAAGCGAAATTACTGCGAACTCAACTGAAAGGTATCTTCTCTCTCGGTATTTAAGGACTGAACAGAGAACGTTCGCTATTTCGCGCATTTTACACGCCGTTACCAAGAGCGTATTAATTAATTAATCTGAATATTAATTCTTGGTAATTGTATGGAAAATTTCATACGTCGGCCGAATTACGACGGTATTCGGTCATTTAGTCATGTATATGCGAGGGAAATGCCGAAACTCACGACGTTTTTGTGTTTCAGATTTGTTCGTGGAAACTAATTACGGCGGGCAGCGCAAGTTCCAGATCTGCGGACTTTCGGCGCAACCAGCGCGAGATATCAAGTAGTTTCATTTTTGAATAGGATATAATGGAACGGACGATTACTATCGTCAATTTTGCAGATTCAACGACAAAGACGGTCGAACCATTAGCATCGAACAGTACTTTAAGAACACATATGGAATCACTCTGAAGTAAGTGAAGGCGCCACCACACTTCAACGGATTCGCACATTTTGTTCATGCAAATGAAATCACCGGTTTTTTCTCATATAAAAGTAAATGTGCAGAATGGTATGAATCACCGATATTATGTGAAAATCGGCGATTTTAATGCATGAAAAAGTATGTATTTGCAGCCCTTTAGACAATAATATATACAGTTACACAGAGATAGCCACGGTTTTCGACTGTGGGGGTGATATGACGTCACTTTTTCGGAAAAAAGTGACTTTCTGTCTAGTGTAAAAAAATTTTTTCTGACCCTCTGTGGGGGTGATTTCCATACAAGCCCATTTTTCGGTTCGGGTGATTTGGGTGCCTGTGGGGGTGATATACCCCCTCATACCCCCTCGTGGCTATCTCTGCAGTTACACCTGATTGTCCCAGGGTGGTCTTAAGCCCAGGGTGGAATTTCGAACGTCTTCTCAATAATAACCCCCTGGGCTAATTGTCTAGTGTGAAGTGAAGGCCGAAAAACGGCTAGCTTGTTTTCGAGAAAATCCGATTTTACTGTATTCTTTGCCCGGACATTACTTCTGTTTATAAGCAGCACGTGAATTCCACGTTCTGTTGACATAAGGACTGAAGTATGAAGCAGTTCTGATTATGTTGCAGATACGCCAACCTTCCGTGTCTGCTGGAACGAAAGCCGGGCAAGGGTATGTCCGACTACAGCAACTACCCGATGGAGTTATGTACCATCGGCGATAACCAACGCGTCACTCAAGCGAAGCAAACTCCTGGCCAGATGGAGAAAATGATCAAGGTCGAACTTACCTATGATTTCTTGTTTATTCACTTTTGCTTTGACCTCGGCGTCGGTTAACTTTAACTTAACCCCATTGACTTTTAGCTTAACTTAGCCCCATTTACCACTATAGTTAATAAACATCGATAATCTTGATTCAGGCTTGCGCGACTGTCCCGGCCGAGCGTTTGGTGCAGAACGAGCGCAACATGGTAGCGCTGCAGCTGAACGACGCTGGCGTGAACAACCAGTGGCTGGCCAACATGCAGCTGCGCATCACCAAGCCATTAACGGTATTCATTGCTGGTTCCTCGGTTGCGTGGGAATAACTTAGGTATGAGGCTAGCATTTTAGATGGTCAAACGCACTCGCGCGGTATACATGTGCGCGCAGGGCAGCAATGTGTTCAATAGCTTTGCTAAATATGCAGATATGACGATCTCGTCATATGAAGTCTTATTTAAATGAACAGAAAAAAAGGACTCAACGGGGTGGGACTTGAACCCGTAACCTTTGAAAAACCAATGCTCTACTAATTGAGCTATCGCGCCATCCACTCGTATAGTGTATATGACGTGTACATGATCGCAATGTTAGCCAGTTTTGACAGTATCGGGCAACAGAAAACGCCTTATGCTCCTGACTAAAAGGTCCAGAGTGTACTGTGTTACCCTGACTCTCTTTCAGTGCACCGCTCGTCAGCTGCCTGCGCCTACGGCCGAGTATGCCGGCGGACAGAAAGTCAGTATCGACAGAGACAAGGTACGCGATCGCTAGTTAGGAGGCTTGATGATGTCATTCTGGTCATTTGCTTCCAGGGCACCTGGCGCACTGCGAACAACACGCGCTTCTACCAACCGGCGTCGATCGGCGTCTGGGCGGTGGTCGTCGTACGGCTGAGCGGCGATAATTACAATATTACACAGCAGGATTGCGCGTGAGCTGACTCATACTTGTAACCGGGGGTCAGTTTAGGATATTAGAGCATGTCCTCCATGGACCGGAGCATACATGTAAGTGGGGGTAGGTTGCCTCCCCAACCTGAGAAAAAACCTAACCCTCCATGGAAATCAGCCGAAAATTCAAAAAATTTAAATGATCGGGCAAATTTTTCAAAATTTTGAATTCCCATCAAAAAGTAGTGCCTGACTGAGTTAATTTTTGACCCTGATTGTGCACATTTTCCTGAATCCTCCTCCAACTTTCGCCGGCCATTACATATATGGACCGGAGCTCCTGATATTCGTTTACAGTTTGTGCCTCAGGAATTTGCACTTTGCGTCCTCACTCATCTGCGTGTAATAAAATAACTGCCTTCTTCATTCTTCCCCGAGTCTGCGAGGGGGACTTGGCACGCGCATTAGAGTAGTATCGTGATTTCAGAGCCTTCTTGGAAGCCTACCAGAGGCAGTGCACACAGAAGGGCATGAAGATCGTCAATCAGCCCGCCATCCAACAGATCGAAGCGTCCGAATCGGCGGTCGAGTCGTTCTTCAAGACGGCGCAGAGCAAGGGCGCCCAGTTCATCTTCTTCATCCAGAATGACAACGCGCACGTTCACCGTACGTTTGCTTATTTGTTTCGATAATGAGCAGCAATAAGGACAAAAGCGAACTTAATGTTATGTCTATTTCATACCTGTAACGGAGGTCCGAGGTCGGGGGGGGGGGGTTCTGACCGGTCCGGGAGGGGGGAGGTAGGCGCTACGGTACTTCGTGTCGGGATTCCGGCGCGAATTCAAAAAAACGTCAAAAAAAATTTCGCTACTACGTGGCGAAAATGTTTTTTCCCGGCCGGGGGGGGGGGGTGGATCCCCCCAGATCCCCCGGTTACAGGTATGGTCTATTTGCGAAGAAACTTGTGCTCGAGTGACAGATTATGTATTTGCTTATACTAAGACAAAACGTGCCTCTCTCTTCCGTGGCAGTCTCTTTTGGTTCACATTTCTTTTGGAAAACGGTTTCATGGTAGCTTCATTTCATATGAGAATTAGTCAAGTAGCTAAAAAGAAAATATCTAGATTAGAAAGCCAAGTTGCTAGAAAGTAAATACCTTGGCCATTTCAATATCAAATTTGGCTACGATTTTACGTTTCCGCCTTCACTGCTCTCAATTGTAGACAAGATCAAGCTGTGCGAAGTGCAGTACCAGATCGTCACCCAGGATCTGATGATGTCAACTGCTAAGGCAGCGCCGCGCAAACCACAAACTTTGGAGAACATTGTCATGAAGACGAACATTAAGCTGGGCGGACTCAACTTCAACCTGCTGCTCGAAAACCCTGAGTACGTTGCATTCGTAGTTGTTGATGGTTGATAGTCAGCACATGCTTATTCTTATCTTTCAGCGCTACGAAGTGGATCTCGAAGGCGAATCGCCTGATCATCGGTCTCGATGTCAGTCATCCGCCGCCGTTGTCGGCGCAGGAGATTGCTCGCGGTCTGAAGCCGAAGGCGCCCAGCGTCATTGGGGTAATTGTTTCAACAGCTTCTCCCCATTCTTGTGATTCACGGGGGTCACAACTAGGACTAACGGGGACGGGGATTGGAAAATTCCGGGACGGAGACAAATCCAAATTCCGGGGACGGGAACAGGGAAATTCACCGTCCCCCCGTTACAGCCCTAGGCACAGCGCATCTGCACATTTATATGACTTCAATAATACCCGTTTGCTTGTAATAATCAGAATCAAATTGCACTGTAGCCATGCGAAGACATTAATATATTCTTTTCAGTACGCCGCCAACACGCGTCCGATCCCGCTGGAATTCGTCGGCGACTGTGCTTTCCAGGAAACGCGCCGAGAAGAGGTTCGAACTGAAATTTAATTTTTATGACTTGATTTTTGCTTGCGATTCTCTTTTTAAGACGGAAGTTTAAAAGACGAAACTAATTGCCCTTGTGTCGCATATCTTGCACTGCACAAGTTTTAATTCCCTTCTGTTTCAGATGATCTACGAGCTCTACGAGATCGGCTGCCGACTATTGCGCGACTTCAAGGCCTCGCGAAACAAGCTGCCTGATGATGTCATCGTTTTCCGCGACGGCATATCCGAAGGCCAGTACAAAGTGGTAGGTTTTCATTTCTTCGCTTTCGTGTCCCCTCCAATATGTGACATACTATATCTATGGTCGCATTATCCCTTTAATGCGATGAATTTCGTTGTTTTTTATTTACCATGTTTCTTTCAAGTGCTCAATGAATCGCCGTTAAGAGCAAATGCCATGAGACAAACGTCTCCCTGTAACAACATTGCAGTGCCTTTAGGGCCAATGCATACCTCTCTGACTAAAAAATCTGACTGCACAAAACATATCAATCGATATTATATGGTTTGTGTTAGTCGGACTTTTTAGTCAGAAAGGTATGCATCGGCCCTTATTAGCGCGAATGTGTCTATCCTTACTATTGAGTCCTTATTGCGACCTGTTCCATCAGTTCTGCACTTTCCTGCATCCACCATTTGCACTTCAGGTCATTCAGTTCGAAGCTCCGATGCTGCGAAAGGCTTTCGAGGAGGTCGGCGGACCGCAGTACAATCCAAAGCTGACCATACTGATCTCGCAGAAGCGCCATAATGTCCGTCTGATACCAGAAACGGTAATCAATACTTCTGTAATTTTATGCCGGAAAAGACGGTCAGTTCTTATCCATGACGTGATTGCTGTTTGGTCCAATGGATGAAAGGTATTTGGTTGCAGGTGAACCCGGCCGACAAGGCGCCCGATCAGAACGTGCCGACCGGGACGATCTTGGACCAGTATATCGTGCACCCGCGTTATACTGAGTTTTATCTGAATTCGCATCGCGCCTGCCAGGTACGTCAACCACTTTGATCGACTTTGTGCCTATGAATGGTTTATTGTCAAAATTTTGTATGGGCGAGAGACTTTGAAATAGAGCACCGTAGCTTTCGGTGCAAAATTTCCTAGTTTAGATAGATCGCTGCGGGACCAGCAAAGTATTTCATTTTTTCGTGTTTTCTTATCTGTAGGGTTAAGCTTAAGCCGTGTTTATACGGTGTCCCTATACCATGTGACCTTGTGCTTCAGGGAACAGTGAAGACCCCGCGCTACACGGTGCTGGTGGACGACGCGAAGATGTCGTCGGACGAGTTGGAGGGACTGACGTACGCGCTCTGCTTCAACCACCAGATCGTCAACATGGCCATCTCCCTGCCCGCGCCCGTCTACATCGCCGACCTCTGGGCAACTCGCGGAAAGAACAACTACAACGCCTACACGTATGTGTTCATTTGTAGCGTTCCGCAGTAACTTAAAATTTACATGATTGGTTGCAGTAACAACGACGAGAGCAGCGACTCTGCGTTCTCGACGATCAGCCAGGGCGGCGCGGACTACGACAACTTGTCGAAGCAGCTGAGCAACGCCGGCAAGCCGCTTGCCAAAATGCGCGTCAACGCTTAATATTGCCATCGCTTGTGGAGACCGGCCTCAGAATACGCTTTCTTATCGCTGCCGATACTATCTGTTTAGGCCTACTGCTATGCTATAAATTTGGCTTAACAATTTTCAAATGTCGTTTAAAATTGAAACAAATACTGTTTCATCTGCCGTGTTTGCTGTTGTTATCTTTACGAAAGAGTTCGCGAGACGCCATGGGCATCAAATTGGACTCTGATGAATTTCAGTTCGCACTTCACTTTGTTTTGTGCCCATCTCACGCCTTATGTCTGCTATTCAAATGCTGTTTCACGCCATCGTGTGCGCTCATTTGCTTTACTCGTAGCGCGTTTCTCTCTCTCTCTCCGCGATCGTTCAGTCAAAGGAACATGCATAGTTTGTCTGCTGCTGTTCGTCGGTTCTTGGTACAGTTTGTAATGCGTCTGTCAGTTCGCGCTTACTTTTGAACTTTGCCAACTTCTTTTGTATCAACTGTTTCGGTAGTTTACATCATGCGCCCTCTTTTGCTGGTATTTTAGATTAATGCGCTTGATAAATCGCAGGCTTGTGTGAATTTCTTTCTCTACAACGACCTTTTGTCATCACAGACTTTATGCTACGCCTGCTATCATCTGCTTTATATAAGTGACTAAACCGTATAACTCTTTTTTCAACTTGTGCCAAGTGAGATTCTTGTTATTTGTGTACTGTATATAACTTGCATTCCCAGTTTGTTGATTCTTGCCGTTTACGCTCTTAATGGTTTGGCACAGTTTTCACACTTTAGTGCGCACTTTGTTCCGATTGAACGCTATTGTTAGCTTAGTAATGCGCAGATTTATGTGTTAGTATGTATGGTGCGGCTACGATTTGTCACCCAAAACTGTTTATAACTAATTAGCGGAAAAATATTGAAATGCTTTGCTGTTTAAATGAGGCTCGGGCTTACGGTAGGTAATGGGAGTGTAGCGCAACGGAACTAACCTAAAGTTAGGCTTAGTTGAGTTGCGTTTGCCGTCGTGACAAATCATTACAGTAGTCGGTGACAAGTCGTATGCATACCATCTTTGTCTGCATTCATACCGTATTTACTCTTGTAGTACGGTACTTTAACGACTGATCAGATTTAATGTGGCACTATGTTAAATCGATGTTCTCTGTGGCTTGAACTATGTTGAAATAAAATTCAAAACTATGTAGCGAAGCACCTAAACATGAAGAGTAACTAGGAAATAGGAATATAGTGATATTCGCGTTTGAAAATAACCTAGGGTAAGAGACCAGACCAGCCACCTATTGGGTTGAGGGGGAATTTTTCTATCATCGTCAAATGATATGACTTTCACGGTGCAGTGATCAATAAATAGCACGGCACTCTAATCAAAGTACTGCTGCTCTTATACTTTTAACCAGGGGGTTTTGCTCCCTCCCTGGCCAGGGGTTAAACCCCCGGCCTGACGTCACATACGCCACATAGTGGCGAAAAAATTGAATTCGCGCCGAAATCCCGACACGAAGGTACCGTACCGCCGTCCCCCTCCTGTCGACCGACTCAGAGCCCCTGACCTCTAACATCCGTTACTGGCATGGCTGTACCCATGATGATTCCATCTAAATATTGCTTGACAGGATTGATGTCTGGTGTTTCTGCCACCCAGTTGTCTTTTCGCGGGTAAACGCGTCAGCCATTACCATCTCGTGGCAATGTACATAGCGCGCCTGCTTGGATTGCAGTAGCCGCAGTCTTTCCAACTGGGTGTCTTCAAATCAAATACACTTTACCCGTTACTTTGCTGCTTGCGTGCCAGACGGCAGTGCGAGTGTACTGAATCAATTATCAGCACTGAAATCTCACAAAAACAGGACGCTCCTTTATGTAAACACTTAGCAAAATAGTGCTATTTACAGTACAAGGCTCCGATTACTGAATTTTTGCGTACCAGTGATTTTGATGAAAGATTTTTTGGGCGAGAAAGGCTTCCTTCATCGCCTGAAACCATGTCACCGCGCGCATATCGCATGTAAGGAGGTACCTGGTAATGGAGATGAATATATCAAAAGCATCTATTTTACTCAGAATATCGTTTCTTTAATGTGTGCTCTGATTTCCAAAATTGTTTGGCATACGTACCAGTAGAAGATCGATCACCGCATTCGTTACTCAAGACAACAACAATACGCTGAAAAGCGAGCAAAAAATATCATTTGAGTGAGAAATCATAAGGAAAGGAAGCGAGAAAGACGGCCGAGATTGTTGTTTGCCTGCTCGTGCCGTCCGACCGAAAAAGAACGCGCGTCCGTTCATTCAGTTCGCTCGAACTTTCAGCTCAGTTCATTCGCCCTGGCCCGGTCAAGGTGTCTAGTCGAGAGTACTCGTGCAATCCCCTATAAAGAACATTGTATCGGTCTCATCAAGGTCAAGTACATTTCTGTTGTTCAGCAGTGAAGCATTTCTCTGCTCGTCTCTGGCAAGCTAATTATGACGTTAACGCAATTAGCGCTGTTGTTTACTGCAAAGACGGACTTGCGACCGTCGAAAGCGAATCTCACTCTCGGGGCTGTTTGTGTTCTGTTGGCATTAATTCGTCAAATGCCTCTTTTTACTCCGTCTACGCATATTGGCGGTTCATACGACAAACGGTTTGAGGCAGTCGCTGAAGCATTCAGGTGAGTACTAATCAAATGAATCTTTGCTTACCAGGATGGTTTTTGCGAGTGCGAAATCATTTTCGATGTCATAACTTACACTTCTTGCCAGCTTGCAATATATTTTTTCTTCTGCAGGAGCAACTTTTACGAGGGCAGAGAGCGAGAAGGTGCTGGCTTGACTGTCTATCACAAAGGAAAGTTAGTCGTCAACTTGTGGGGCGGATATGCCGATCGAGAAAGTGGTCGTATGTGGCAACGCGACACGAAAACAATGGTCTATTCTGCCACTAAGGTGGGAATGAATCTTCATTGTTAGATTATGTAGTTGCTATTGATAGGCTAACTTGCTTGTCAATAGTTCGTAGCTTGTTCACTTATCAGAGCTTGATATGTTTGCAATGTTTTAATTTTAATTTTAATTTCAAAAATTTAATTTTTCAGGCGGTTGCTTCTCTGTGCATTGCTATGCAGGTGGATCGCGGATATCTGTCTTATTCTGATTTGGTAATTAAACATTGGCCTGAGTATGGTCGAAACGGAAAAGAAAACACAACAGTTGAAGATTTAATGTCTCACAAGGTAGGGTTGAAGTATTCGACTGCTTCCCGGAGCTTTTTCCACTCTCCATTCAGTAATAATAGTGAAATTTCATTGGAAACGTGCTAGTATTACTTGCTTTCCATGCTTGAAAAACCACTGAACATAACCAGGAAGTGATGGGAAAGTTTTTTGTTTCAATAAAGATCAAAATTATTGGCTTATGGGCGGGTTGAAGGCACCGATATTGACTCAAGTTAGGTTCCTTGAGAGACCCTAATTAATCGTCCGTCAATCACAAACTACCGTAATCTGGGTCTTTGCCTATCAATGATCACAGACGCGATCAGGCCAGAAAATTTGTTTGTGCCAGAAATTTTTGCGTCTCACAAAGTTTGGAAATCATCTACTGTATTTAGGCCGGCCTGCCTATTATTGAAGAGAAGATAACCCTCGAGGATGCGAAGGATTTCAAGCGAATGGCGGCAATCATGGAAAAGGCCACGCCGATTTGGACACCCGGCGAGAAGACCGGATATCACGCAATAACTTTCGGCTGGCTCGTTGATATACTCATGCGTAAGGTTGATCCCAAAAAGCGCGGAGTGAAACAATTCTTTCGCGAGGAGATTGGCAAACCTTATGGTAAGGGTTATCTAACGAGAATTTATGCACATACAGTAACCTATTGTTTTCAGGCATTGATTTTGACATTGGAGTTCGTCGTGATCAAGTTCACAAGGTAGCCCGTATGACAGAGCCTGGGTTTTGGGAACATATTAAAGAAACGCTCATTGATTTGCGATTTCTTGGAATGTTTGCTCTCTTATTCTTTCGACCACCGAACTCAATAGTTCAAAAAATCTACGAAAATCCAAGTTGGGCAGTAAGTCACCTTTATTTTACTTAAATCCTCTGGTATAATTTAAGTTTGTTTCAGAATATAAAAGCGTTCAATGATCCAGAAATGCAGCAACTAGATTTGCCTTCTGTGACAGGTATCTCAGATGCGCAAAATTTTGCGAAGATTTTTGCACTTGCGGCGAACGAAACGCTGCTATCTAATTCAACGATTGA
>JAQGAX010000916.1:0-13250 GCA_034698105.1 Plectus exinocaudatus
CGCGACGACAATAGCTTCCAGATGCCGCCGCCGAAGCAGCCAGCCAAGCATCCGACTGTCCAACGGCTGCGCACAGGTAGTGTAGTGATCGTTGCGGACTCGACTCAATCTCCTCTTATAGATTTGTTTGCAGAAGGCGGTAAACTGCAGTGTCCGAGCCCGGGCTGCGACGGATCGGGTCATCAAACTGGTCTTTACACTCACCACCGCAGTCTCTCCGGCTGTCCAAGACGCCCCGACAAAACGACGATCGAATGTATGAAATTCTCTTCGAAACTTTTGCTCAAAACTTAACGTTGCAGTGTTGTCACTGCATCAGGACACAGTTCTGCGCTGCACAACTCCTGGATGCACTGGCAAAGGTCATGTGAACAGCAATCGAACAACACATCGCAGGTACTCGATGCGTTTTCATAGCGAGTGCTAATCACTTGACTTTAGTTTATCTGGCTGCCCGATCGCTTTCCAACAGAAACTAACGCGCAAGAAATCCTCCCAATCAGGCGATTCTGTCGACCAGACGATGTCTTCCGACTCAGCTTCTGCAACTCCATCCATGGGTTCATCGGCGGCGAACAGTCCCGCACCTCCTACGACAGCGCCAAGCGCCAAACGAGGTACTGTAGTACAACTGATGTTTATCCTCACGATCGCAACATTACAACGTACAGATTCAATCACGAGCAGCAGTCCTATATCGATGACGCCATCAGATCTGCACAACCGTTATCTGCCCACCGGTCTTCCGACGATGGTTCCGACGAGCGTGGCTTGTGCCGATCCGATGGGTCTCTTGCGCGGTTTACCGCACGACGCGTTCCTCGCCGCATTCGGTGGTGCGCCCAATTTCTTCGAGATGGCGGCGCGCGCCTCTTGCAATCCCACCATGTCACTGTTCCACGGGCTATCCGAACCTCCAAAATTCGACAAGAAGGCAAACGCCGTTCGACCGACAAGCAGAAGCAGAAAGGTAATGATTTTTTTTTGATTTTCTTGCTAATGGAGCTTTTTCAGCCGCAAAGAGTGATGAAAATGACATGTGACGCATCTGCACCAGTGGCGAATAATGCGGTTGAAGAGATGAAACAGGCCAGCCCTCTTCCCAACTATTCGCCTTCTCCGCCAGCGTCAACTGAAGCAGTTGTTGATGATGGTGCACTGGATTTGTCGGTAAAGAAGGAAAAATTTGAGCTCGAATCTGAGGCAGCAGTAAAGGATACGAGCGCCGAAGTCGCAGAGCACTTCAAAAAGGCCGGCATTTACGACGAGTCAGTGCTCTTGTGTCATTTGTTTATAGTCAATTTTTTATCTTCAGTGCACGCTCAATCACGAGTAACTTGGGTGCCAATGTTGGTTGGTTGACGCCCGATCACAATGGCAACGGCAATCCATTGATGCTCTATCCGCATTCGCAAAGAACGCCGCCGTCGGCAGAAGCCAGGTGTGTCAAATAATAATTCATCACCACCTCTTGCAACATATTCTCGATTTGATTCAGATGTCCAACGGAGGGTTGTGACGGTAGCGGTCATATCACGGGCAACTATTCGTCGCACCGAAGTCTGTCGGGCTGCCCGCGAACGACGCAACGCAAGCGACCGAAGGATGAGTCAGAGCTGCTCAAATGCCCCGTGATCGGCTGCGACGGATCTGGACACATCACGGGAAAGTATTTGTCTCACAGGAGGTTAGCTTACTCTACCACTCCTACTATCCTCAATGCTACAATAATATTTTGTTTCAGTGCGTCAGGTTGTCCCTTGGCAAGTCGGCGGATGCGTGCGCAGATGGGTGCTGCTCAGAAACTTTTCTCGGACTTGGACCCACCAACCAATGGCAATGGCCATGCCGCCTCACCCGAATCGGTCTTGTCGCATCACGGCTCGTCGAATAATGAGATGCCGCCGCACTCGCCAATGAATGGTCGTCCGCCACTAGAAACAGACCCCTTTTCGAATCTCTGGCAGAAGATGCTTGCTCAGCAGCAACAGACGCAGATGGCCAAGCAGGAAGTAAGAATATTTGTTTGCAAGCAACTACTTTACATTGTTTTATTAATATATTTTTAGATGGCTATGTTTGAGTCATTGTTCGGACCGCAACCGATGAATGTCATGCCGCAGCACTGCCATTCGATGAACAGTCCGTTCGCCATGCAGCACTTGGCCAATCTCAACAATTTCATCGTTGCCGCCGCTCACATGAAACAGCAGGCGGTTATGACGGGCAGCAAAGCGCCTCCTGTATCTTCTTCGTCGCAGCTTCTCAGCAACAGTCATCTGCTCCCCCCAACCACAGTGCTGCCTCCGGAAATCAGAAGCCAACTACTCCTGCAACCGATGCCGCCCGTAGACGCCATGGCGCGTTTTCCGCTGAAGCTGCCCGACGACACCGCCGCTTCGCCAACAAGCGGAAACGATCAGTCGACGGTGGTTGGGGCGTCGAGCACCAGCGACGAGGACAATGACATCATCAGCGGCGACGAAATGCACGCGAGTCCACATGGTGACGGGCCGAGCAACGAAGACACCAGTCCGTCGTCTGTCATCTCAGAGGGCGCCGAGTCGTCCGACGGTGGCTCCATTCGGCCAGTGGCGGTCGGTCACTCGAACGGCCAAGCGCTCATGGTCTGAATGAGAGGGTACTCGCGCATCTCGCTTTTGTCTTCTTTCATTCCTTTCTAACCAAAACGATGTGAACGATACCAAGTGTACAGAGTTTATGTTGTCTTCAAAGGCGCCAAAGTCTAATCTCGTCTAATCTCGTTTTTGCTGAGTCGAAATGAAATTCCGTTTTACGCATGCATGTCCTGCCGTCACTACGCTACCAATGTGTGCAAGGGGTGTGTTAGCTAGTCTGTTGTTTCTACCGTCCGTAGGTCACCATCATATTCGCGTCATCGTTTTCCGCTTCAATGTGCATACGGTAGCGCGTTCGGGGAGACGATCGGGTCTCGCCCTTTTCGATTATCGTTTGCTAGTTGTACTGTACTGTACAAGTCGAGTCAGATGTTGAGACTACTGTACTAGTATTGTTGCGACGCTCGAGTAGCGCACTGCTTGGTCGACTAGCTTTATCAATGTACAAATATCAGTGACTATTTCCGTGTCCTATTTTCGCGCATGTGTTTCTGCGCGGACAACTGATTACGCATATTTTCTTATTGACGGCGGACGGGCGAATCTCATTATTCGATTTTGTATGTTGGTGAGAGAGTCTGTTCTTCTGACCGGGTGTTCGGGTCATGTCGTTGCTTTATGTTGGGCGCTCATCTCTGTTCATGCATTTCGCGGCGACTTCCCGTGCCGTTCCAATCAGAGCGCAGCACTCCATCGTATTCACTGCTAGTATACCAAATCTTCTGTGCATAATCCACTGGTTCGGGGCTCGCCCAAATTTCTCTCTCTTGTCTGTTTCATTCCGGCCACGATGACTTGCTGTTTATCTTTGATAATCATTAATGTTGATGAGTGTACATTCTTGTCATTCAGTGTCCGTTTCTCTTTGCGCACTCTTCGGTCGTGACTATGCTGTGTAGTTCTGTTTGTTACAGTGCACTTGTTCGGATCATCTCACTCAACATAGTCCTGGGTGGATGTTGTTGAATTTGAGTTGCAGCGGTGGCATTCGAGGTCGTTGTGAACGGAGCGATCAAACGGTGCCCTTGCTGCTTTTCACGCAAAACAGACATTATGTGCCCTCTGTCCTCCATCATCCTTTTCTCTAACTTTATTCGATCACTTACAGTGCATTCCACAGACTGTGTTGCCTTGCCGAGTTGACTTACCATGTCACTTCCCTGGGCACCTACGGAGAAAAGCATCAGCCAGCGTGCGTCCTTATCATTCATTCGCTATTCCCACAATGTTTCCTGTCATTTATCGATTGCAATCGTGGTGTTCGTTTTCTTCGGCGTAAGTGTGCTTCTTCAAGCAAATGTCCGTCTTTTGCGAACTATCGCTTGAGGTTTGCTCGGTTGTTCGCATAAAAATTTCACTTTTCGACCGCGAAATACTGCAGATTATGCGATTCATCGCAAGCAAGAAACGTAGATGCAACAATTCCTTCCAGTCGAAATGTAGAGGTCAAAGCAATTGGCACACACGCACAGTGATTGGTCGTCGGCCGCATTGCGTGGATTCAGCGTAATATTGTGCGTTGTACACCAAATTGCGATCGATTGGAAGACGGATGTCGTACTAATTCACGTTCACCATCTAAGCCGTCTCCGTGAGTCATATCGGATAGCAGTGTGCAAATTGGCGAAACAAATGCATAACCGATCGAATCCAGATCATTCCCCCGACGCGGCCCTTCGTCGACCGCAGCCTACTCATCGGTCGACCCATCTCGTGCGCAATGACCGGCTGGGTGGTCGTCGTTCTGGTCTGTCTCTATTCGCCATTCTCCTTTCAAGCAGACGTTGAATCGTCGAAGAAATGCTTGTGCAACAGTCAAGACGGTATCGCCTGCTTGCCGACCTCCCCCCTCGATGAAGTAAAGACGGTTCTCACTGGCGTCTGCGACAATCGTTTCGGCTGCGTGCAACGCATTGAACCAAGCGCCATCCCAACTGCTCGTTTCTATTGTTCGTCAACCGGTTAGCAGCGGTACTTGAGATTTAATACTTCATTTGTAACTCCTTTCAGAAATCGAAGAGGCCACCGAGTATTCGATAGTGAACGGAAAGTTGGAGACACTATCTCACGAATGCAACGAGAGTCACTGCCTGCCGATGCTGCTGCCGTCGATTGAGCGCTGTGAATGGCGGATGAGCGCCGCCGACCACGCCAGCATGCTCAACCTCAAGTGCCATTGCAACAACGGCGATCGCTGCGTCGACGGCACCTGCGATTTCTCCAAGAACACAGCGTTAATGCCAGGTGAGTGAATGAGACATTCTTGAGCGTGTGAGCCGATGGTCAGTTGCAGGTCAGTTTCCGGCGTGTCGGTATTGGTGGGAGGCGGATTGGAAGGAGCCGATGATCGACTGCTGGCTGGCATCGCGTGCTCAGGACCGCGCCATGTTCTTAGATCACAACACGATCCATTTGATATGCAGGGACGGCGATCATTGCAATGACGCCGACCAGATCCGTCTCATGGTCAAGACAGACGAACACTGTCCAGCATTTCTCAACACAATACCCCTAAACAAAACCGTGCACAAACATCTCGGCGTAGATGCGTTCAAGATTAGAAATCTCTTTGGTGGTGCTGACGAAGACGAAGCGACCACCAAATCGCTGGTGACTCACAAGATTTGGCATCATAACGGGAAAATTGACGCGCAAGAGGCGCACAACGGATCAGAAGACAAGAGGGATAGCGGTCATATGAACGGCGCTGTGCGATCGATTCCTGCGGGACGGATGCAAGATGCGGCCATCGCCGAATTACCCGATCAACCCATTGCTTCCGTCTCGGCGGCGTTCGCTAATGCCCAAGATACAATGAACGGTTCGTCACCGAGCATGAATCTCATCGGTTTCGACTCGCAGATCGTCGCGGAAGTGACGAATGTTGTGTCCTTGCTGCGCTCGTCGGCCAACTTGTGCTTCGCTTTGTCGATTGTTTGCGTTAGCTTTACTGTTCTTGCTGGTCATTGAGCATATAAAAGTCTCGAGGCACTCGATCTGAGGGCAGCACGGTAGTAGGACGGCACGGCTAGCAAACAACAGCCGTATTTACAGCAACTGTGTGCAGCCATCGACCGGCCGAACTTTACAACGACGACAACTCCGAACGCCGGCAGCCGTGGTGCTCGACCCACCCGCAGGCATACGCATTTTGGTCGACGCCGATCGCCGCTACCTCCCGCCACCATGCCGACCAGTATCTATGACCGAATGAAAGTGTTCGAACAGCCGTTTGCCTACCTGGCCAATAACAACAAAGTGGACACCTATTGCTCTTATTGTCTTCGGATCCCGCAAGGGTCGAAGCTGTCCAAATGTGGTGGATGTGAGTTTGCTCGCTACTGCAACAAGGACTGTCAGCGCCTGGCGTGGAAAGACCACAAGCCAGAGTGCGCTCGACTGAAAAAATGCTTCCCAAACCTGCCGCTCACCGAGGTCCTGTTTCTCAGCCGCCTCATGGATCGTGTAGCTTTCTTGGAAAAATATGGCGATCGGCATGGATGGGAGAGTGACCGTAAATGGTCCGAATTGCTTGCACATGAAGAAGATATCAAGCAGGATGTGGACAAGTTCGCTCACTTTGAAAAGATTTACGCTAAGACTCTTGCTTTCCACGGAGAAGACAAGATGATACCGAAGGAACAATTTTACACGATTTTTTGCAAGGTCAGCGGAAATTATTGAGTGCAATTCAGCAGATATTTTTTAGGCCGCGATCAACAGCCATAGTATTCATACAAACGCCGGCGTTGAGATCGGAATGGCGCTCGATCTAGGTAGCATTTTTCGCTCTGTTCGCAGTTGCAGTAATATGAACGAACATTCGCAGGAGTATCACGATACGATCACTGCTGCCGACCAAACTGCACACTGATCTTCGACGGTTTCCGAGCGTGTCTGCGACCACTTACGCCGGAGACCAACGCAAGTGACTCGAAAACGTCCTTCATCAGCTACATTGACGTCGGGCGATCAAGATATCAGCGTCGACGCGATCTGAAAGGCAAATGGTATTTCGACTGCCAGTGTTCGCGCTGTTTGGATCCGGGGGATGATCTGTTGACGGCTATCAAATGTTCGACACCGGGCTGCGACGAGCCACTCATCACGACCGAAGAAGCGGAACCAATGTATATCGCTTGCCCGAAGTGCAAGAACACCACTGATCCGGACATCGTAGCGAAAGCACAGGCATTCATGCGAAGCCTTCCAGGCCGCTTTGTGTTCAATGCGACTCAAGAAGAAATAGACATCATTGAGAAGCTTCTCACACAGGCCAAGAGTATGCTTCACCCCAAGAATATCTATTTTTGTCGTCTTCAAACCGCGTACCTGCAGATGGCTGGCCAGCAGGATTCGTTGCTGGCTACCCCGGAAGTTCAAAAGCAAGTCTACGAAAATTATCGATTGTCAGTTGTTTTATTCATTCCTGCATTCATTCATTATGGGCCTTAACGCGCACTTTTTTAGATGCTTTCCTCAAGCAGACCGTCACATTGGCTATCAGTTGTTGCATTTGGTTAAATCGCTGATCGAACGAGGCGAACGCGAAGAGGCAGTCTCTTATGCTTTCGAGGCGATGACCATTTTCGAGGTGTGCTTTGGACTGGAGCATCCGTACTACCTTCAAACATTGGCGCTGTGGACCTATCTCGATAACAAAGCCGAAAAAACCAACGACGAACTCATAAAACTAATGAATTTTAACTACAATCGGCCGGTCGACATTACTCCTTACCTTCAAGGTTTTCAGCTAAACGAAGCTTCTACTCCCGCAGTAGAGTCCCAGTGATTGCAAGTCTGATCCGATCTGTTCTCAAAAGTTAGGTTGTTGAAAAATTCTCGTTGTTTGGTCGACGATCGGTAAACATGATGAGTTTATGGTGTCATTCATTACTCAGGAGGGCAACACTAGAAATACCAGCAGTTCTTTTGAAAGAATAATAAATGCCGAAATTGGAGGCAGTGGACGAAATGAATAGTTGTTTTCCTTTCTTCGTTTAAAATGTTCCTCCGATTTGGCATGTAATCTTTGTTGACGGTGAGCCGAGCGAGCTGAGAGTAGCTGCGGGAGCGTTTATGAAGGCGGCAAAATGTGATGTAGCAGAGATTGCGCTGGCCGATGTCCGCGGCATTTGCCTTTCAATGGCACTCGGACGAATTGCATTACCGACCGCCAGTCATCGACGCTCATGCCCCCCACGCCTATCGTCCGGAAACGCCGTCTTGCCCTCGGCGACCCGTCCCCAGTCAGCGGATGTCTTCACAACTATCAGCCAGTCCGTCCAGCTCCCAGAAGAGCAGTTGTGTCCAAGGACGCTAAAAGCCAAACAAACGTCCTCCGATCGAAACGTTATAGATCGAAGTGACCGCCATCTATCGGCCGAATTAGCCGACTACTTGATGGCGCGATACACCGTTGTGGTGGTCTAATGCGACACTGTTTGAAGGTAGTTGAGCTCGTAGAGCGAAGTCAGCACCAGTAATTTTTCACTAGTTGCTGACCATCAAGCGGTGAATCGATACATGTCGCTCGGCTACGCTGCCGTTGACGGGCAATAAAGAGGAAATTCGACCTGCATCCGATCGGAATCGGCGAGGACAACGCTGTGGACGGACGAGGCCTGGAGCTGGCAAGGAAGCAACTGATTAGCGGGTGGCTCGGCTAGTTGGTCGCCTATATCTGGGCCTCGAGGGGCCTATTCATCCCGATCGCACAGCGCCTCCTCTTCTTAGTCGTATCGCCGCTCGCAACTGTCCGCTAACGTAATTATATATCCGAGCGCTCGACTGTGGTCGCCGCTTTCAATCCTCGACGGCAGTCGCCAATGTCCTCACTGGAACGTCTTTTGTGCGTAGCCGGTCTGCTCGCCGCCGCCGCAATCGTCGCCGACGCACGTAAGACCCTTACTGCATTCCCACCCTCTAATTGAGCATCGTCCGTTTCAGTCGACTGTTTTCGCAGTTATGGACATTGTCACAATGCCGTTTGGTGCTACAAGGAGACCAAGACTGCCGGTGTCGCCACAGCCAGTCGGTCGTTTGCTGAGGAAGTTCAGTGATCACGCTTCTCGTTTTGCAGTTGTCCGTGGCTGCGATGAGCGATGTCGCATGGAGTTTGCCGTGCCCGGATGCGTGGACCATCTGGCCGAAGGGCATCAGTACCGCACTTGCTGCTGCAATGACAGTGATTTCTGCAATTCTGCTCGCACAGCTCAACAACCTCCGTCGTTTGTTGTCATTCTTATTCCACCTGCAATCATCATTTATACTAATGCCCATCAGCTAATGTCTTTTGTGTCTTTTTACGTTTAACGTAAATCGTTGACTTGTATACGCTGAGTGAATTTTAAGAGTAAACATTGCTTCACCGATCGATACGATTCGAATTGTAGGTACCGAGAGTGCGCTTTCAGCTGCAATCATTTGGATGGTTTATGATGCTCGGTAATGGCGGGTAGCAATCGACCAGATTGCTATACTCCAAACGGGGTCTACGGTTTACTATTCTGTTGCAATGCAGCGTTCATCGGTGATGTCGACTGTAAAGACTCGGTGAAAGCGCGTTAAAAATGCATTTGACATGTGGAAGCTAATGATGGAGAAAAATTAAAATCTTGTTGACCAAGTTTATTTTTGGGGTATGATGTTATGTCAATGGTGTTCTGCGACAATAATCGATACTTTAATCAGCAAACAACTACTAGCAGCAATGCCAATCGGTTACAATTGCGACACTGATCAAAAAGGGAGGAGATGGACGCGAGCAATTGATTGACAGTGAGCGAGGAAACAATTTTACGAAGAAGAAAAGAGGAAGAGACGGCGGCGATGGGCGCGAGGAAGAATCGTTAGGCCGCCGTCCGCCACTTTCAGTTACTCGTCGGAGCGCATTGGCATCACAAGCAGTCGTTACCGGCGTCTGCACGCGACATGTTGCTCTGCCGTCTGCTCTCTCCGGCCTTCTTCTTGTTGATGTGCGTACTGGCCGGTGCCGCCGCCGTCATCCACGACCGCACAAGCGACACCTACTTATCTTTTGTGAGTTCACTTAATGATTACTGATACGTTCTCTATGGTCGAGTGTTGCAGCATTACTGCGGATGGAATGAACCGTGCAAGTCGCCCTACGACGACGGCTTCAACTGCAAATGCTTCGGCCAGTACAAGTGCACAGCCCGATCGCGCTATCGAGAGGCGCGTTGCTCTATTACAGTGGGTCTGGGCTACATCTGGGAACAGCCGTCCTTCGAAGAGGGGCATTTCGTTCTGGAAGCTCGCGAAGAAGACAAACGAAAATAATAGCAAGGTGAGCAGCTGTCGTCCGTAGTTGTCTTATGGTTCTACTTTAAGGCGACGACGACAAAGCTGTTGTCGATTCTGGCGTTGTTATTGATTGAAGACGGTGCGCCGGCCAACCACTGTGAGTGCCGCACCACGCTCGGCGCCAACGGCGTTTTCTCGTCGTCACCGTCGATCGCCAGCGTCGCGCCTTCGTCGTCTTCTGCCATAGTGCACTCGTGTCACCGCTCTGGCGCCACTTTTGCGCCTTCATCCGAGCCGATCAGTGATCGCAAAGTGAAATGCCCGACACGCTCGTTGTCGGTTGACAGCGCTTGGTCGCGCTTGAGCGCCGCGCATCATGTGTGAAATGGTGTGGAATTGTGAGAACAAGTGGTTGGTGATATGCAGCTTGTCACACACGAGATTAGCCGAATGGTCGGCGCCGACGTCACTGAGCTTGTGAGAGACCTAGGGAAGAGAGACAGAGTATCACTGACAGCACACAACCGATGAAACCACGGCGTTCACGAGCAATAAAAAATAGCGATGATCACATGTGGTCGATGACGCCGTTGCCGTCGAAACCGGTGTCCACGTCTTCTTCTTCGTCGATGTCGCGCAGATGCGCCACCGACGATCGACCGGCGCTCAGCGCCGACGTGTCCGTCCTCTGGTCAATGAAGTAGATGCGGTTGATGTCGTGGGGAATGAAGGCCTGCAACCGATCAACGTACGCTTCCTCAGATTAAAACAAGACTTTTTTTATATTTTTGTACAAATAGTATAAATATTTTAGCTATGTAATTTAAATAAGTGAAAAATGCCTCCTTGCCTCGTCCATTGCGAGTCGATCCCAGGTCGACTGCAGCGTCACCTGCTTGAGCTCGGCCTCGGTCAGGTGATAGCGCTTCCGTAGAAACGTCGTGTATCGCATCAGGTCGCCGACGGTGCGCAACGCCGCTCGGGCTGAGCGCATCTTGCGACCAAAGTAGTGAATCTTCTGAATGTACTGCGAGCCGACCAGGTCCACGCACATGGTCGTGATGGCCAACCCGAGCAGGATGTACAGCAGAGTCAGGCCGTAATATGCCTGCTTGGTGGGCACGAAGTCACCAAATCCCACTGTGCTCATCGTGATAAATGAGAAATAGAACGCCTAAAACGCACAATCTTCACTAGAGGACGCGAAATCAGTACGGTTATACCTGACCGAAGCTCCAGTCCTCGTAGGACTGTAAGAGCGCGCCGCCGAGTGCCGTGTAGCCGATGATGATGACGAGGATCCAGGAGACGGGCACGGCGCCCCGCTCGTACTCGAGCTGAGCATCTTCGTCGCCGCCGTCCGACTCGACCTCGACGGTCTTCTTGTTGTGCCAAGCCCGGCGGGTGGCGCGCTGCACAGACTTCCATCGAGCGAAGAGCAACAGTATGGCGTCGCCGATGAACTTGCCCATATCGGCAATGGTCACCAACATCAGGGGAATACCGAACAGGCCATACAGCACACAAAATAATCGTCCCGTCGAGGTGACTGGTACCAGATTGCCGTACCCTATTGTGGTAATCATGCTGGCTGAGAAGAACACCGAAGTCGCCCACGTCCATGCGTGGAATTGATCGTCAGTGTCGTTGGCGAATATCTGCTGCTCGTTCATGATATAGTTGCGATCGAACCACTTGAAGAGCACGCGCGTCATATTGTCCAGTTGGCGCTCTGCGGCGTCTGTCCAGTCCACTCGCGTGTCGTCGTCGCGCAGCTGACTGAGCTGCCAGAGCGAGTCGAGCAGCGCTGTGCGCGTCGCCTGTACCTCTTCGCGGCCCCGTCGACGCAGTTCCTCCTCGTGTGGCCGTTCCATCCAGTAGAACATGGTCGCACCTGTCAGCGTGTACACGATGCACAACAGGACCAAGCCGACGTGAGGCAATACAAGCTTGAGCCACTGTAACAGAACAATCATCAGCACAATTGAATGACTCAGAGACACTGGTTGTACACTTGCCCGTTTGACCGGCGAGTCGTCCATGTCGGGACCAAAGGGTTCGACGATGCCAGTGGTGCGACCGAACGCAGGGTGGCCATGTTGTACAGTGGCAATCTTGCGGTCGGGGCCGAGTCTGAGCGGCGCGGTGGGGCTGAGGGGCTCGGTGTCGGAGAGTTGGGACAGCGGGTGCATAGGGGAATTGCTGTTGACGAGCGCCTGGCGCGGGTCGGCCGGGTTGGCGGTGCGCACGCCGATGACCATGGTGAAGACACTTGTGGCCAGCGGTCACATGGCAGTGAGTGAGTGAGTGCCGACTAGCGTAGAGACCGTTTAGCGAGCGGACGACCGACGGCGCTCCGGCGGCGCAGCGTTGGGGAGGGGAAGAGCGTCGGAACGGGCCGCCCGGTGGAATAATATGAAATTGAGTTTCCGTTAACGCTGGCCGAGCGCGGCGCTGGCCCGGTCGGTGTCTCGCGCTTGATTACATTCGGATTGGGGCGGTCTCGGCGCCCGTCCCAAACTTGGCAAATCTGCCGACGCTCAGCTCCATCGGCGATAAAGCGCCGCCATCTCAAGCACGACTTGCTCGCACACGACCGACGCCCAATCCGATCTTCCTATCGACCAATCGCGCCATCCACATGTTGCCATTCGCATCCATCAGCGAAACACTTGCAATGGGGAGGGGACTGCAACACTCGACCAGATCGTTCTGCGTCAAGGTAGAGGTGGTCGATCAGAGGTGGGAAAGCGACGGTTGTGTTGCGAGCGGAGAGAAAGCAAGTCGGTCGATGAACGGGCAATCGGTCCTATGCGCGGCGGCATGCTTGTGGGGGCGACACGAGTGCGAGCGTTTCCGTTTAGAAAGGGCGTCAAAGCTGTCATCAGCTCGGCGGGCACCAACCGTATAAATCAACGACAGAAGCCGGTCGCCGTCTGCTTGTCGAGCAGAAGGCCATTCGGGCGTCAGTTCCGCCCCTTGAGAGCCGACTGCACCCATCACGCCTCGATCGACCATGACCACGACCACTAGTCGCTCGCCGCCAGCGCCAGCAGCGTCACCGCCTCCCTCGAGCCCACCTCGTTCGACTACCCCGCTCACCGTACTAGCCCATGCTCATCACACAGCGGCGTCTCTTCTCATTGCTTCCAAAATACGGCTGAAAAAACACATAAAAAGCGTTCCTAGCCGCCTGAATTAATATCAATCGAAGGAGTGACAAAATGCTAAACATAGATTCAACGGTCCAGTTATTATTAAAAGAGAAACCTCTGTCTCTTCACCAAACTCGTGAGTTTGAATAATCCTGAGCCAAATCAATCGATCTATCGACAACAATAATAA
>JAQGAX010000917.1:0-13247 GCA_034698105.1 Plectus exinocaudatus
GAATTCGCGCCGAAATCCCAACACGCAGGCACCCCCCCCCCCGAGGGAAGGTCCAGACCCCCCCTGGCCTCGGACACCCGTTACAGGTATGGATTCTACTCAAGTCTGGAAGCTTGGGGAAGCACCACAAATGAATGCCCTGTGAACATAAACGCGGTACAGCTGCAACTAAGTTGTAAGCAGCCTTTATAAGCCATACTGTACATTGCAGCACATGCAGTTGTACATTTGCTAATCTAAATTTAGTTATTTTCTATTGCAATTAGCAAACCACGTGATCAGATGGCCGAGTGGTTAAGGCGATGGACTGCTAATCCATTGGGGTCTCCCCGCCAAAGTTCGAATCTCTGTTTGATCGAATCTTTTGCTCATTTCAATGAAAATAGTTTATTGCGATTTTCTGGTTGCTTGTTAACTTATAAAATTGTGTAAACAAAACTTACTAGGCTCTCGCGCTCTGATTTCATTTTCTTCCCCTTCGGCAGCCAATGAGCCATAAGCGTCGTAGGGTAAAGGTTCGCGGGGAACTCGAGGACGTGCTCGACTCAGCTTATCGAATCGTAGCTGATCGCTGAACCGCTTTTCCCGGATGGGTAGTCTCTGAAGCAGTCGAGATTTTGAGGTGTGCCTTAGTACCATAGTACATTTTTAATTTGGGTGTGCCCAGATATCGACAGAGGGTACATCATACCTTTAACCAGGGGGTCTAGGGGTCATTTGCAAAATGAGTCATTTGCTTTCTATCCTCGGGTTCTTCTCACACTTAACCATTGACCGATGCCTGGGAGATGCGCTTCAAGGATTCGAAGAGGGTTGCTCGGAACAGTCCCCCTTCGACCGCGCTCAGAGATGGGCGTCGGGTTGTTACGGGGTCGTTGCGCAACCACGTTAAACGGGTTTGCAACTCTACGTAACCACTGGTAACGTAGAGTGGTTACAGGGATGGTTAGTAACCAAGGTAGGTTAGGGGGTTACTAGTCACCCCTGAGCGGCACCCCAGGCTGCCCTATGGGATGCTGCAGGTGCGGCGCTGGGGGGATGGAGGTGAAACTCTCCGTCTTTGGATTTCCCTCCATAAATTGGTTTCTGGCGGGGCGCCTGGGGTGCTGCAACCATCCCACAGGTTGCAGATGCAACCATCCGGGGTAGCGATCGGTGCCCACCTCTGTGTGCACTCGAGGTAGCACTACAGGTGCGATTCTGTCTGGAGAATTATTCAAACTTCCTCACTCCCCATTCCCCTCCATATGTCCACCATTGCTCATTGACTCGACCACAAATGCAGAATACAGATGCAGCATAAATTTCGTCCCAGTCGCTCACTAGAGCTCAGGCAAACACGGCATAGTTGGGATTCGACAATCTCGTCTCTACAATATCTCGACCTCTTTCCCCCAAAGTAGAACATTATTTTATTGACATGTGAACAGTAGTCAAACGAGTGCAACGTTTCACGAGCGTCCGCTAGCGTCGTCATTAGGCAATAATCTCTCTTACCTGCTTGTCGCCATCGTGTTTCCCAAATACAGCGACGATAAATCCAAGTAGAAAAAGGAACCGCGCAAGGAAAGTGATATTGCCCATTTCCTTTTCTTCGAAAGTGAACCCTAATTTGAAGAGCGAACAGGAGGCAACAAACGACGCAACCGATGCCCCGTTCGTCCGTCCTTCTGACCCGGCGGCGGATCGACAGGTCCCCGAAGAATATCGAGAAAGTGATCGAACGAATCGGCGAGCGAGAGAACTCCGCCGCCGAGAGTAGGTGTATGTATTACATGCACCCTATAAAGAAATAGTTTCTCGCGCGTCCATTGGATCAGTTGAATCGTGCGTCGCGCATCAAAAGATAGGCGTAGCGACGAACAGTACCGGACTGGTTCCAATTTGACCCTATTCCGACCTCGGCTGGCCCTGATCGCGTTTGTTTCCCCTTTCCACTAAAGTCTGTCCACCTGGGCGCCCCGCGCGCCACGCCATATTACATACTGATGGAATATTGACCAGGAGTGAGAGTCGCCTCGCTTTGATATGCATCGCGTGGCCCTCTCTGCAAAGTTTTCCATTTTCCATGTTTGGGGTCTGCGTGCGCAATCGTCAGTCTCGATCCGAAATCACACCGGGTGCCATACATGGACTCGACCTTTTCTCTATCTCGCTGTCTGCTGATGACCGGAGGAGGCATCACCGGATCATCTTGTGCCATTTTTTACTCCTGATGGCAGTTGATATATCGTTTCGGGATTGATGATTGATAAGGGGCCATACACTAACTACGTAGTACTTCAGGGGGAGGGGGTAGCGCTGTGGCATTTGGCCGCGAAAGGATACGACTCCCTGGCAACGAGCGCTCCTCCGATCCGTTGCTAAGGACTAATTGGTTAAATTAGCTTGACAACTGCGCGGAAGCGCTCGTTGCTCAGGAGTTATTTCCTTTCGCGAATGAATGCGGCAGCGCTACGAGGGGGGATCGCGGAGCGTTTCTCCATGACGTCATTGCTGTGCTTAAGCGTAGGGAGAGGGTGTCGTTTTGGCCAATGCAGCGTTATGAAGGCGTTAGTCAGGGGGGGGTCAAAAAGGCTGAAAAAGTTGAGTCATTTGTGTACAACCCCTAAGGGCGGGAAATACGACCGCGGGCAGGCGCCGCGCCAGCGGTCGGAAACGGTAAGGCGACAAACATACTTCACAAATCCCACCACAAATCCAACATTTCAAAAGACTAATTCCTGCGATTTGGAACGCGACTCCCGGGGAACTGTCCGCGGACAAATCTCCGCCGGAATCCCGGGACGCAACTTTGCGCAGACGATTTTCGCATTGAGCCAGAAAAAGTGAGAAAATAATCGTTTTCTTCTGAACTTCAACCGAACTGCGTAAAAAACAGAACATAGGCAGCTTCGAGGAGATCAATTTCGCGATGAAAGACAGGATGAAAGGCGCGACGCCAGAAACGAAGGTTGGAGGCGTAAATCCGAAAGGCGGGGAGAAAATGAAAACATTGGGGAAATTCAAAACTTTATTCACAATAGTTGGGGGAAATCCAAATGACGGGGGGATTCTCTCCGTCCACCCGCCGAGCGCCGCGCCTGCTGCATAATATGCAGCCTACTGTACTGCAAAATTTCGTGATGTCCTAGCTCTGCCCCTCTGGTAATGCTAAAGGGGACTAAAGAGCAAAAATCAAGAATTTCATTGGGAGAGCCTTGCCAAGTAATTTTTGAGCATCTGAAACTGGGACTCTGGAGAGGAAGTAAATGCAAAAGGCGTTAGACGTCCCCCAGACCTCCCCCCGCGCTCCCTAGGACTCGCCTACAATAATTAGGGAGTGCGACATAAGTACCTAATTGTGCCAGTGTAGCATTAAGATGGTTACGAAAATGAAAAAGAAAGAGACGCAATCGAAGTGGTAAGGGGGCTGTACACAATTTATGTAACGCGATTTTTCGCACTTTTTTGACACCCTGCACTTTCGTAGCGCTGCAGTTGGTAAAAACGATACCCCTTCTTTATGCTTAAGCACAGCAGGACATAGCACCGAAGCGTTACGTAATTTGTGCATGGGCCCCAAGCTGCACAAGGAGACAGGCGCTCGCATCCTGCACCGATTGATTGATATCAGTAGAATTACTTGCAACGTTCTTTACTCTGAGTGGTCATAGCAACGAAAGTCTTCGAAACTTTCAACTCTGCTTCTTCTGTAACTGTAAGCGATGACCAGTTGTCTGCCTTGAATACTTCTATTGCGTTGAGCGTTTTACGTTTTTAGTAGGCCTACCATATTAACTTTCGACTGCGCTGTCCGAAGCATCTGCATCAATGTCTCAGAATTTGAACGAGCGACTAAATGAATGCTTGTTTGGTACAAGCATAACTCTTAAATTTTTGGAGCGAACAGTACAACAGATTTTCAAAACTGCGTCAACTTTCGGCCCACAACATAGCACAGAGCGAATCGGTCTCCGTCAAGGGCATTTGTCGGTTATGGTTCGAATCATATTTGATTGGCAGGGCAGTGATATTGAATGCCTGCCACAAAGTTTGGTGCTCAAAATTCCGTCGGTTGCGATATACAGTAAAGCTGAGTTGGAGGTTTGGGAACCAATCATTAGAATGGTAAGCTAGCCCCGAAGAAAGCTTCTTGCACTTTTTCGGATGGCGGAACATGTTCAGCATGTTCAACACAGTATATACTGAAAACTAAATATCAACATGGAAAATTAAAAAACCGTTGATAAACGCTTTATGAACGTGAAAACAAAAACACGAATGAGCATTTCAAATTATCGCGAACTGCTGTAATGTCCGTTGTTTACCGTAAGCAAATTGAAGTTTCCATATTCTCTGACATATTTTTAGGCACATCCAACTGAAGTCAACTTTTATAATTTAATCAATGAAGCAAATGCCGCCGGTCTGGGCATTCCTCGATGCTTCGCTTCTCAGGATTTCGGACCAAACGGACAACCGGGATTTCTCTTGCTTGAAGACCTCTGTGATACTGCTGCTATCAAATCTATGTATGACGGACTGTCCGTCGATGCATTGAAACAGGCAAGTAGTTGTCGTCCATAGGGGAGGTGTGGGCTTTTTTATGTGTATGCCTTGTAATTCTTGCAGTTCAGACCCCCTGGTTTTCGAAATTCGGAAAATTGAAGTATTGCTCTTTTAAAGAATATATCAATTCGGTTTCTCTATGGAACGATTGTGCTTTAATATTCCAACACTTGACCTGTTACAAATTCTGCCAAAGCTTCACACCTTCGGGCCCCTTTGCTTGATATCTGGAAGAAAAAATTGCTCGCATTTAGGTTATGGAAAGCTTCGCATCCTTGCATGCGCTTTCAGTGAAGCACGTTGACTTGCAACAATACTCCCAGCGTCTCAAATCAAACCTGCTGGAAATGTACAATAAGGACATTCCAAGCGCCAAAGCCCGTCTCCTGGAAGACATTCGTAAGCTCACTGAGCCGCACATTGAGTACTTTGGACCTTGCTTGAAACAACTCTGCGCATCAGTAGTCAACAATAACCAAGCATACTCGGCAAATGAAATTTACAGGGAACTAGACATTCCTCTTGTTTTAGTCCACGGTGACATGCATATGTTCAATTTGATGTGGAAGAAAACTGGAGGCGAAACAGAAACATCAGACGAGTTGGTAGCAATTGTCGACTGGCAGGTAAGAAACCGGTCAACCTTGCTAATCTCCGTTATCATGAGCTGTCTTATCAAAACAGACAGTTCATTGACACTTTCTTTTGATACTTCTAATATGCCTTCGTGCTTCTGTTTTCTCTCCAAAAGCTAAAACATCTGTAGGAGACTAGGAGTTCGCAATCTCTACGCCATAAAGTCCATTGTTGTAAGCAATTATTTCAAATTTTCACGCCAGAATAGTAAAGTTACAGAACACGCATCTCGGTACTGTGAGCGAAGACTTAGTCCACCTACTCTGCACTTCGGTCTCGCCACAAATCCGACGCGCTCACTTCGACGAACTCATCGATCATTACTTATCGTCATTAGCCGCAAAGCTGGGTGGAGAACCTCCTTTTACGAAGGAACAAATCAAGATCTCCTTTTGGCGTTTCGTGCCGTTCGCGCTCAGCATGCTCTTCATCATTTGGCGCGCGTTCTCGGCCAGTGGTTTGTTAGGCCCGCATGATCAAGAGCGAAAGAGACAGCTAATGCTGGATAGGTGCAGATGCACTTTGGAAGATTGGTGCAAGTTTTCGGATGATATCGGCGCCGATCAGTGATACTAATATCAATCTCAGTTGCAATCCGAGCGTTCTTAGCTAACTTTGCTAGCTGTGTTTCTTATTAAAACGGAACGGACATGTACATCTCTTACTTTCCAATCATACTAGCAGCCCATATGCTCTCCGAGCACGTACCAGATACTCAAGAAATCATGTCTGCCATGGTAGCCGACCTAGAACTCAGTACAATTAGCAATAAGTAGATTTATTTTTGTGCATAATCATTTTGATAATGAGTTCCGATCAAATTTTTATTGTTATCTCCTATGTTGATTAATGATTGCTATCGACTTCTAAGCACTTCAGTAGTCCTATCCTCTTTCCAGCTGACGAAGCAGTAAGTATTAGCCAGTATTGGTAGTTCTTGTGAAGCAGGCCTGAGCGGCAACGGGATAGGCCCACAAATAGCATTCGATGCCTTCATAAACAAACAAAGGGTTGGCTGCATATTGGACTCTCTCAGCTTCGTCTGTCGTATAAAAGTGATCTGAAATGTAATTGGCGGATCTTTATGTATGGCAAATTTCAAGGAAAGTACGGCGAATTTAAAAACTATCACAACTGCAAAAATAAGTAATGTGTCATCGTCACATTTGTATATTCCTTAGCAACTGACGTTCAAGGTTACGGTAGGGCAGGGTAAACCATCAGGGATCAAATCAAGGCAAAATGATCAGTAGTAATGACCCTCATACGTAAACCACAATTACACCCCTAGTCGAGGTACTTGCCGCGGCATTCAAAAATAAAACTGCATAATTAGCCATTTTCACATGTACATCTCTATGTCTATCAGTCATCTGAGTGTCATTGCTTACCAGGTTGTAACAAAAGCTGAATTTTGACCGTTTTGTTCGTATACTCCGCGCGTCACACGGCGGATTTCTAATGACGCCATTGAAGCGCGCCGAATGATAAAAAAGACTTCAATAAATAATGCTAGTCGGACGCTAAACTTAACATTTGGCTGTGACGTGGTACTGTTACAATTTACTTATTCCAAAGATGCGAATGCCTGAATTCTGTCCAGGACCTACCGTACCCATGCCAATCGAGAATTAGGACTCCAGGGTGCGACGCGCTAAATTTTACGAACTACAGTCGGCCGCACCGATCATAGACCAGTGGGTATCGTAGTCTTAAGCGAAATTTAAGCGGGACGCTTAAAATTCGGTCTTATATATGCAAGGAAGTTTAAATTTGGAATGGGTGCGTACTGTAGGCGAGCGCTAAAAGAAAAATGTGGCACTAAATGGAGTACCAGCTAAACCATTCCAAGTAATTCCGAATCAAATTTTCGAATGAACGCGCCAAATCTTGATGCGACGCAGGAATTAAGCCTACGATATCGACTAGTCTTTAGTAGGTGCGGCCGACTGTACTTAACAATTACTAAATGAATAAGTTAACTAACAAATAAATAGTCTTATGATGAAGGATCTAACCGCTATTCAGTGCGCTGTAGAACCGATGCAGGGGCAGGGTAGCGCCACATCCTGGTCCGTTGGTACAATAGCCTGTAATCCCTTGTGATATGTAGGCATAAAGGGTCTGTGCGTTAGTGACGTCCTGTTGCCTGGTCGTGTAGAAGTGGTCCGCTGAACGTTTTTGAGAAGGTTAATTTTATTTTGAAAAATATTTATGAACAACACATTTTGCGATGATTAGGGGCTATTCATATATTACGTAACGCGATTTTTGGCCTCTTTCGGACACCCCCTCCCGTAACGCGTGCGTAACACAGCTATCGGTCCTTTTTGACACCCCCTACCTATCATACCTGTAACGGAGGTCCGAGGTCCGGGGGGGTAGGCGCTACGGTACTTCGTGTCGGGATTCCGGCGCGAATTCAAAAACACGTCAAAAATTTAAGTGACGTCATAGCGTAACGCGAGCGTAACACGCCATCATAGACACCCCCCATACGTAATATATGAACAGCTCCTCACGATAGGTTGCAATCAATGTTTAATCCAAGTTTAGTTCACCGTAATATGACATTAAAAGAAAGTAATGCACTGCTTTCGTTTCCGAAGCGTGGGCATTAGAATACGAAGACAGTGGGATACTGGTAGGGGAAAAAATTAATTTCTCAATTTGCAATATAGCCTTGAAATGGACTGTACAGTCTTTGCTGAATAGAATAAAGGAATAAAGCAAAAGAATTGCAAATAACTCACTGGCGATGGCGCTAAAGAGACGGTTCAGCGGCAATAAGCACCTGCAAGACGCATCGGTAGCTGTAGTTGCCAAATAACCAATCGTTCCTAAAAAGCCAGTCCGTTGTATTATTTTCAACTTTTAATCATAAAATTATTACGCTCGTATATGAAGCCCTGCGCCGCAAAAGTTTGTATTTCGGATGGTGACGTTGTGTAGAAGTGGTCGTTGAGAAATGTTTGGTTGTTGTAGCTTCGGTACACCAATGCCAGAGGTCCTAAAATGATTTGAATGCGGTATTTATACTGTAAGGGTAGAAATTATTGTGTGGTATTAAATTTGGGTGAATTGGGTGAAAAATCAAAACTACTATGCAATGCATTACACTGGCACAGTGCCAGATAATACTGCATTGCACAAAAATTATTGATTTTTTGAGATAAAATTTTCAGATAACAGTGCCAGATAACAATACATTATGTAGCAGAGCGCATTGCATAGCAATATTGATTTTCACCTAAATCTCTGACTTTTCACCCAAATTTAATACCACCCAATGTTTTTACCCTTACGTCTGAATAATAGTCACCGCTCGGATCGAAGTCGTTTTTTTGTTGAATTGCTTTACTGAATCAAATTTTTCATCAATCGCCTATCATGCAGAAGTGTTGCTCTGTTATCGCTTGATGCGTATACCCAATACAGGATGACACGTTCTGGTGTAACTTTTCAAAGAATTGTGTAATAGTAATCATGCAATCAATCATAGCAAATTAGGTCTCGTTGGGAAGCCGAAGGAATTCTCATCTTAGGCTAATCCTCACTTATTCGATCATTCTTAGCTTTATCTTTTTTCGAAAGGCTCAATAAATGTACCGCCGTAGTTGCAAGCAGAGACGCAAGTGCTGTTGAAGGGGAGGATGGGGGCGTTGGTGTAGCAGGACGGGTTGTTCGTGATCAGACTGATGCACTGGTAGATTACGTTGATTTGCTCGATGTCGCAAGCGCTGAACATGCTAGCCGGCTGCGTCGGCGACTGCGGATTGAGTGGCGGCACGCAGCGGGCGCCTACATTTACAGGCTGTTGACCACCTGTTTCTGTCAGGAACTGCCAACATCTAAAACAGAATAGTGCTTCAATTTTTTTTTATTGCGGCGACCAGAGTTTGCGCGTTACCATAGAATCCGAAACTGGGTAAAGCTAGGTAAGTACTATTTTCGATCTTACTTTAACTGTACTTTATGGTACCTATTTTTTACCTTGTTATACCTAGTTTCGATTTCTGTTCCAAACACTGGCGGCGACAACCGAATTAATGAAGGAGTGCGCGGGGGGGTGCGCTACTCTCTGAGGTGATAGCGCAACCTCTTCATATCGTCCATAGCGATTCTCTCCAGTATAACTAGTGTTGCCACGGTAAGGTATTTGATGGTACGGTATTATTACGGTTGCTTTCTCTACGGTATTTGACGCAACCGTGGTAACACTAGGTATACCCTATCCAAAGTTTTTCGCAGCTTCAATGTTTTGCAACTCCCCACCCACTTCTGAGCGTGCGTACCCCTATATTTTCCCAGTTCACCCCTGCTTACGGAGCAATGCCCGCATCGGTGAAGTAGATGTAGTTCAGTTGTGTGGTTCGTTGCTGCATTCGGAGACAGGTCCTCGCCTGCAGCTCAAAGATGGCATTATCGACCGCATAGTATCTGGTAGGATCGTTCCGAAGATTTGGATCGACAGCGAACGGAATCATGCCGTTTGGCCAAGCTGAAAATCTCGAATTTTCAACTATGATTCAAATCTTAACTACATTTATCGAATTCTAGTGTTTGTAAACGAAAAATCAAAAATTTATTTATACCATAGTTTTAACGGAAATACTGTAGTTTTCACAAAAAATATGTGAATTGAGCGCTTGGGTTTTGTATATCTTCTTATGGATGCAAATGCCGAGGAACTTACGAATCTGGGTAGTGACACTTGCAAAAGGTGAGATGGTGGTTTGGGCCTTTGTCAGAGATGCACATGCCGCAAAGAGAACAACTATCAAGGCGATCATCGTGATCCGAGCCAGTCAACCGACCACTGATTTGCAACAATCTCGTGAACATTGAGCTGCTGACGCTTTATCAATTCTAGTCGATGAATCGCGGGGAACTTTTGGACGTCAGAGTCGATTGTTCATTTGTTTGCTCTGCATTCAGAAGCCAATTCTGGTTCAGAACGCAGTCCCGGTTTTTTGGTCACCACATGTTTGATCTTGAGGGCGATAACGGACTTGTGGTTTGACTTCTCAAGCAGGGCATTGTGCAGACAGCACAATACAAGATAGTGTACTATTCCATTTTTAATCACATGGTGTTCACAGTTGAAATTGTTGTGCAAATGGCGACTTGTTTGGGCCCAAGTCCAGTTCGCTGTAGCATCTGTTGCAGAATTAATACATGGAAAAAGTGGTATTAATATTCATTCTAGTACTTGCATAAGAAACCAGAAACACATGAATCTCCTTGTAATCACTTTCAGATTCGGAGGTGAAATTCTTGTCACCCCAAGGATCGAGTGTAATTATTGCCACGCCTTAAACTATACGTGTAATTTCGAAGGTGGAATGGAAGTTCTCTAGGCTCCAGAGCCTCCTTTGAAGACCCATGTGCCGAGAGACCATACAACAGAGGAGGCAAGCAGGCGATAAATAGATACCCACATTTAGCCCACCTCGATCCAGATCTGCACCGCCTACAACCACACCCTCACACCCACACCTTCGCACCCAAACTGGGTGGCCAGACGGTGGAGGTGCTGCGACCTTTCTAGTTTCTTACTACCATTCAATTGAGTTGCTGCATTAGAAAGGTGACACGGCCCTGCCCATTGAATGGATATGCGTCAAACGGCGCCTTCCAGATGCAACGTTTTGCAAATGTCTAGGGTTATGAATAGGTTTGACAACATTGATACCTGATGCTATATAGACTGAATATAATCCTGCGAATTGTACGAAATTCATTCCCATCATATAATCCATTACATCATCCTGCGAATTACGAAATTGATTAATGATGTGCTTGCAAATGCAAATGCAAATTACAACAGTGAACGCTACTAAAATGTACATTGTTGGTTGGCGCACTTTACATTCTGATATTACATTCTGATAAGTGTGGACATAAATCGCAAACGCTGCATTGTCAAACATCCGACATAATATGTTTACTTCCACAATCCTAAAGCAAATCAAAATTTCGAAAAAGTAGAGGTTAAAATATTAGTTCATCGTTTTTCCATTGTTTCTGCCTGGAAACTGGACGAAGTACGACCGTTACTTCTTTCTTGGTCATCAAGGACAAATGCGACCGTTCCCGGCCAAGTTTGCCGTTCGCTCACGGAGAATACACGAGTATTTTCTCTGTTTTGGTCTTGCTGAGCATTTGTTTCGACTTCTTTTTCAATGCCCAAAATTTTTGGCAGTAATATTGCAAAGCAACAGTAATATGCACATATAGCAGCGCCTGAAATGTTCCGTTTTTGCTCGGCTATAAATTATTTCCTACAGTATACGAAAGTATATAAATCCTTCTCAATTTTATTTGTTTCAAAGGCAATCGCAACCGCTTTCGGACATTTCATCGCGGTTCATTTCATCGCCGTATTTTTCATCGCACTATACAATTTTTATCGCGTAGGAAGAGCAAGAAGGGTACAGTGGGCACTCCTCCATAATCCTAATTTCTATTCTACTGTAATATGGGATAATATTTCAATCTCTGAGCTTGCTTACGGCCATACCACGTTGAAAATACGCCATCCCGTCCGATCTGGCAAGTCAAGCAACGTTGGGCCGGGTTAGTACTTGGATCGGAGACGGCCTGGGAATCCCTGGTGCCGTAAGCAACTCTTTTTGGTCCAGCAATAATGTTTCCACAGACGCCCCAGACTGTGCAAGGGTGCCCACTATGCTCATCTTGCTCTTCCTAGGCGATGAAAAATTGTACACCGCGATGAAAGTACGGCGATGAATTGAACGCGGCGATGAAACGAACCTCGATGAAATGGACCGCGATGAAATGTCCTACAATCCGTGCTGGCCATGCTCGATCACCTCATACCACAGTTGTCTGCTATTTCTTGATTTTTCGTGCAGTATACTATATGTTCATTATGAACCAAAGCAAAAGTGTGCTTTCAGTTACAGGAAAACAGAACGGGTACTTCAGTCTTTGTGTTTGGGCGCTTTTCTCAAAAATTGCAGGGAGGGGGGGGGGGCGATATGCCAATGGAATGAATAGCAATGATAATCAATACGCAGTGCACCATGTCTCACAACGAATACGTGATACCGTAGTTCAGTCCTGTTGCATCAGGCCGAACTGCGAAAACCGTCATTCTGACGATGTTTGCTGCGGCCTGCCTGGATTTAAAGTTATATATTGAAGTTGTTGAGAGTTTTGTATATTTATTTGTATTTCAGCGCTAGTTCAGTTAATGTTTCATCACATTGAAGCCTATTTATAGCGTTTTCCTTTCTCTTCAGTCGCGCTGCTCTTACCAATTCCATCAATAATTTTATATTTTTACGCTCTTGTGGTAGGCTCACTGAAGGCTAATAGTTTCACAACATACGTTTCTGATCTATGATTCATCAACCCATCGATTTTTTATTTTAGAAAGGATTCGTCAGAAAACGGACTGATCAATTCAAACTATTGGCAGTGCAGTGTAACACTCGCAGTACGAACGAGTAAACGAGAAAATGGTTGAGTTGGATGAAAAGAAGCCGAAGACGGCGAAAGAGTTGAAGAAGGACGCGGAAAAAGCGGAGAAATTGACCAAATTCACCGAGAAACAGCGCAAAATGGCCGAGAAGAAAGCTCTGCAGGCCACCAAGCCTCCGGAAGTATGTACAGTATATTGTCTTTTTTTACTCTTTCTTGTGCCATTGATTTCTCATTCAACCCGAAATTTTACTTATTTAGTTGAATACTACAGCGTTCACTCAGTGAAAATTGTATAAATATGTCGATAACTGGAGGACCGGACAGTATTGATCAGTTTTCGCGATGATCGATATTTGTGTAGCTAACCCTAACTATATATAGACAGTGGAATCGACTATCTTGATCAATATTCGTGAAATATCGATATGTGCCACTTTTACTGCAGTTTCACTGTACATTTTAAAAATTCAGCTTCATGCATATTAGTGAAGCAGTTAGCAACTGTCATTGCTTTTTCTTGCCAATTTAATGTTTAACCTCATTCATTCTTTTCTATATTTTGCAGGAGAAGAAAGAAAAGAAGAAGCAGACGAAGGAGGTCATTACGT
>JAQGAX010000918.1:0-13238 GCA_034698105.1 Plectus exinocaudatus
CTGACGCACACAGAAGCATTTCTTATAATTTCAGACATTCTGTACTGCCAGTTGCTCGGTGGAAGAAGATTCTACAATAACGCTTCCTCTTGAACTGAGATCTGAGTTGTTCAAATTGACCGACCCGACCAAATCATTGCTCGATACACGGAGGATTGGATATATAAACGAATCCCGTCACATCGGTTCCCAAATGCAGAACTACTGTGTCGTTTTAACCTCCATCTGCACGAGCAATGTCCTACTACTCTTGGTGTATAGGTTTTTTGAAATGTTATCGTATTCTTCATGACCTTGCTTTTTCGTTTTGACAAATGCTGTCTGAGTTTTTTCGACGAGCATTCGACATATTATTGGCGTAGGGCGCGTAGCTAAGGAGGAGGGAGCGCGAGGCATTTCCCTTCGGTTTCTGAATTCGCCCCAGTTTTTTGAAATTTTCAATGCATATCCCTCAGTTTCCCCCAGTTTCCAAATTAGCCCCTCCAGACACTCGATTTTACAGTATCTGCGCGCCTGATTGGCCTAAGTTGTAGGAATGGGTTGCTGTGGTTTGGATTCTTCCTCAAGAATGGGGGTTAGCGCGTTGTCTGGAGCGTGCTTTGCATGAGCGGCGCGATCAAATCAAGCCAACTGGCCAAATCTTCGAAGCGGTGTATGTCTGAATTCAGCGGCGGGCGGTATAAATTTATTTGTGGAGGCCCTGTTGCTATGACGTCACTGCTATGCTTAAGCATAGTGAGGGTATCATTTTGGTCATAGGCAGCGTTACGAGTGTATTGCATGAGGGGTATCAACAAAGTACGAAAAATCGCGTTACGTAATTTGTGTACAGCAAAGGTTGTATGGTGCACACGGCGTGACAGGTTGTCAGTTATAAACGAATAAAGGGGGTGTTCAAACCGACCAATCAGAGATAGAACAACAGCAACAACTCAAAATTCCCCGGCGACAGAACATTCAAAGCATACCAGTAAGAGATCGCAAAAGGAACTCCCCTGCTCGTTGAACTTCTCGACCGACGACCGTTACACTTCTTTAACCCCTCGCTCTCTGTTTAAGATGATACCATACTTTTTGACAGAATTCGTGTATTTTAATAGTCTGCCGAATGAGATGATTTTCTAAAGTATTTCGACTGCTCCTCGGATGCGAAAAGAAGCTTTTGTTGTCCAAATACAGCCAACTTCATTTGGTTTGTCGCCGGTGGCATTCCGTTTGCGTCAATTGGGCACAGCTTCTGCCGAAAAATAGAGGGTGGCTCGAACTTGAAATCACAGACGGCGGTTGTTCAGTTTCTGACGGTTATGGAGAAAAGATTTTCAAATGCGCTAACAATGATGGCTCGGACGTCGATCTGAACCTGGTCCCAGTGCTTCGAATTACAGCAAGAATTGTGTGGTTGAGATGTTTTTTCGATCAAGAAACATGGTCATCACCAGTGCTTTGTTGATGCAATTAATCGAATTGAAACTTACGAAGATAACATTTCTTACTTTTTTAAACTGTGACATGAGCGGCGTGACGGAGGACGTTATGGCAACTTATTTCGCTGCCGTTGCCGACTCAAAGCGCTGCATTGTGCTGGATTTTGTGCACGTGCAATCGGGAGAAAGCGTTTTCACTGATCGAGCACTGGCGCCGATTATTTCAACAGGACTTGTTCAACTCATAAGCATAAAGCCACTGAGAGAATCGCCGACAATTTTGAGCATTACCGATGAAACGCTGGTTAATTATATTCAACACTTTAGTCAGCAGCAATTCAGTTTTCTATTGGGCTTCAGCGTGCAGCATCAGCATATCACTGCCCAAGGCGTTCAACACATGATCGAGGTAATACCCTGTTTGCGGTATATCTCGCAATCATGGAGGTTCAGTTTCCGCATTAACACCTCCCTGCGTCTTTCCCAGGGCTTTCCTCCCATTTCAGAAACTGAATCTCCTTGGTTGAAAGATTTAATGCTTACGTAGCTGTTTTACGATATAGCGCAACTGAAGCTTCTTTGGCAAAGTTGCTTATAGCCCAGAGGTTGTTTTTTTGTTTCAGAGGTAGTCATATAATCTAGGTAAAATACTCTGCTTTGACATGGCCAAGATCATGGTCATCAGCCCTCCCTCTGGTGCTTCCGAAATCAAAAAAAATTTCGTTGAAATAATCACCGCCATGTGATTTATACTGCTGGCACATCCTTCGAGGGTCGTGCCCAGGGCCGTCCCATGAAATTGATTCAGACCGCGGCGCCCGAAGCTTGACTATGGCATAACTTTCGAGGTGGCGCCCCTTCACTACTAGCGTTTGCTCGGCGCCCGACGCTTCAGCCTCGTCAGCTTCACCCATGGGACAGCCCTGGTCGTGCCTTAGTATGTGCTGACGTATGCTGAAGCACAGGGGCGCCATACAACGGCTAATAGTAAAGGGGGCGTCAAGTCAAAGAGGGCGCAATAGTCAAGCCAGGTACGGCCCAGCCTCCTTCATCATATGAAGTCTCGATAACGATCGTAGAGCACCTTTTATAAGCAAAAAAATACATTTCAAAGATTAGAATAATCTTGACAATTATTAATTTATAAATGGGCGCTGTAGTGATTTTTCAATTTCAGACATTCTGTACTGCCTGTTGGACGGTGGAAGAAAATTCTTCAATTACGATTCCCGTTGAACTGAAATCTGAGCTGTTTAAATTGCGTCCTCCAAACAAAATCATTATGCCCGGATTCATGGAGATTTGGATATACAAACGACTGCCGTCGCATCCATTCCCAAACGCAGAACTAGAGTGTCATTTTACGCTCAATCTACTTGAATGAATGAAAAAACGTTTTATACTTTATACAAATTTCTGACTTTTATACAGAGCAATAGTCTCAAAATTCTACCAAAAATATATCATCGACATGAAAATTGTTCTTATATCCGGGGTCGACTGTGTGTTATAGCATAGTACGGAGCACGCAAATTCATAAAATGGCTCTTATGTTCGGTTCTCCTTTATTTGGGGTTCGACTTACGGTCTCCAGGTGCATCTCGGTTTGGCGGGCTCTATTCCAGATGCTAGATCACCTGACGTGCACCTGATGTTATTGACGTGCGCGCAAGAACAACATTAAACGTGAGAGTTTGAGAAGCCTGTAACTAGCATCGTGCTGATAAATGCAGCATCAGTGTGATTATCCTACGTGATTGACTTACAGCAGTAGAGTATATAGTTGGACGGGAAGCACGCTGATTGGCTGTCGTCAAGGTAGCAGCCAATCAGCATGCTTCCCTCCAGCACACGCCACTAACTGTCGACAGGGGACTGCCCCTCTTCCTAACCCCCTCTCGCTGTCCGTCCACGATGATCAAGTTTTATTTTTCCAAAATAATCAACTCTGTCAAAGATAATCTTCTAGTCCAGTTTTTTAACAAAATGGTATACTTTAATAACCTGCCTGATGAAATGATTGCTAATGTATTTCGATTATACCTCGGATGCGAAAAGAAGCGATTATTAGCCAAGTACAGCCAACTTCATTTGGTTTGTCGTCGATGGCATTCCGTTTGCGTCAGTTGGGCAGCGTTTTTGCCTAAACAAATAAGTTGGCTTCACTTTAAAATCAGCGACGGCGGTTGTTCAATTTCTGATGATTATGGAGAAAATAGATTCACATGCACCAACTATGATAGCTCGGCCGTCGATCTGAACCTGATCCCAGTGCTTCGACATTACAGCAAGAATTGTGAGATCAAGTTGAATTTTAACTCTGAAACAATGGTCGTCACCAACGCTCTTTTGATACAATTAATTGAACTGCAATTAACGAAAATCTCATGTCTTTCATTTATAAATTGCGACATGAGTGGCGTAACGGAAGACGTCATGACGACCTTTTTCGCTGCCGTCGCCGACTCTAAGCGCTGCAATATCCTAATCTTTGCATACGTAAAATCGGGAGAAAGTTTATTCACTGATCGATCACTGGCGCCTATTATTTCTACCGGACTTCTCCAATACTTATGCATAAAGCCAATAAGAGCATCGCCGACAATTCTGAGCTTCACTGATGAAACGCTGATTGATTTCATTCAACACTTTCGTCGGCCGCGATTCAAGTTGGAATTTGGCACTATTGCGCAACATCAGCATATCACTGCCCGCGGCATTCATCATATAATAGAGGTTATAGGCTATGCAGACGCTGAACTCCCCCGAAGAAATTTTCTAGTCCGACACGCGGCTTGTGTGACACGATAATTGCGATGATCTAGACATGTCCTCGGCGGAATGACCTGTCCATTGCTCAACGTTATTTGTCGGCTTAGGCTTAGGTAGTCGAGAGCGTAGCGAGCCGTTTCATTTAAAATAGAAAGAACCGCAAGCTCAAGCAGAAGATTGACGAGTTTTCCTTTGTCTGCTCAAGCTTACGTAATAACGGATGCTGTGAGCTTATTTTAGATTTAAAGCGTTTTCGGTTCCATTTCACTAATCCGTCGCAAATGAGCAAATGAGGGTGGCCACAAGAGACACTGTTACGTCAACTGTCACCAATAAACTGAAACGGCTCGCTACGCTCGCGAGTACCTAAGCCTAAGCCGACAAATAAACGATAAATTAACACTGAGCAACGGACAGGTCATTCCGCCGAGGTCATGTCTAGGTTATCGTAATTATAATGTCATACAAGTCGCGTGTCGGACTAAGAGATTTATTCGGGGTAGTTCAGCGTCTGCATAGCGGAGGTTATAATACGATATGGTTGAAGATAGGGGCCGTTCATGAAGTGAAGGAATTTTTCGATTTCCCCTGCATTCTCTTATACCCGGGTTTCACTGTTTATATTGATGTTTTTAACATCTGGAAAGGAGGGTCTTGTGTAGTGGTTCATGCGGTAGACGGTCAGACGAAAGTCTGAGGTTCAATCCCACGCGAAGCAAACTTTTTTGCTTTATGCTTCAGCGTTATTTTTTCTCTTAAAACTACGGGTACGTAAACCTTCATCATATGAAGGCGATTATCGAAACCCGCTGAAATTATAGTTTCGGCTTCAATCATTACGTTTCCACCTATTTACATGCTTCATTTTACATCGAGACAGCAGCAGTATGAGTAACATTTTCTTCAAGTGGAACTTAGCGGCACACCGTTCAGATTTAGCGCTCGTGAGAGAAATTACGGTAGAAATTGCAGGTAACCTATACCAAAAGTGAACTGGCGACTTTGGCCCGCCAGGTGACTCTGGCTGAGGCGCTGATTATATGTCCTATAATTCAAATGGATACAGCAGTATTTCTTTTAATTTCAGACGTTCTGCACTGCCGGTTGGTCAGTGAAAGACGAATCTAGAATGACGATTCCTCTTGAAATGAAATCTGAGTTGTTCAAATTGCGGCCTCCAAACGAAATCATAGTTAGCTACACGGAAGATTGGATTTACAAACGACTCCCGTCACATCCATTCCCAAATGCACAACTATTGTGTACTTTTAACCTCCATCGGCATGAGGAATAAAATGTTCTACTGCTCTTGGTGTATAGGTTTTTTTGAAATGCTATCGTATTCTTCACGACTTTGCTTTTTCGTTTTGACAAATGCTGTCTGAGTTTTTTCGACGAGCATTCGACATATTATTGGCGTCAGGCGCGTAGCTAAGGAGGAGGGAGCGCGGGGCATTTCTCTTCGGTTTCTGAATTCGCCCCAGGGGCCTGTTTCATAAAACTGTTGAGAATTGAGAATTGAGAAAATGAGTTTGCTTTATCAGGTGAAGAACTGAGACTCAGTTGGATTTCTTCACCTGAGTCTCAATTCTTCACCTGATAAAGCAAACTCATTTTCTCAATTCTCAATTCTCAACAGTTTTATGAAACAAGCCCCAGTTTTTTGAAATTTTCAATGCATATCCCTCAGTTTCCCCCAGTTCTCCCCCAGTTTCCAAATTAGCCCCTCCAGACACACGATTCTATCTGCGCGCCTAATTGGCGTAAGTTGTAGGAATGGGTTGCTGTGGTTTGGATTCTTCCTCAAGAATGGGGGTTAGCGTGTTGTCTGAATCGCTTACCATTTTGAGCATCACAGATAAAACGGTCGTAAATTTCATCCAACACTTTCGTCGACCGCGATTTGATTTTCTCCTGGGCAACGGCGTGCAGCACCAGCATATTACTGCCCAAAGCATTCAAAATATGATAGAGGTAATACCAGGTATTTCCGAATAATGCCTCACCCCGAATGACTTCTTTATCCTTTTGTACAACAGTTCCCTTCTACGGTCAGTTATGGCTGGTGCGGCGCTAGGGAGGACGAGGGGAGTCCTCCGTCTTTTGGATCCCCAACAATTGTAGATATTTTGGCATTTGTGAAGAAAATTTTGAATTCCCCAATCTTTTGAATTCCCCACATCTTTTGGATTTCCACCTCCAACCTTCGGTTTCTGGCGCCGCGCCTGAATTATGCGACAGGCAGAGCTAAAAGCAACCACCGCTGGCTGCAATTCCACCAATATACAAATACTGTATAATCTGTCTCTGGGCAGGGAACCATTGTATAAAACAAAAAAGAAGCCATTTGGGGTGGAAACTTATTCGGAAAAACCCGGTACCCTGTTGTGATTGATTTCCAGGTCGTCTCCAATCCGAGTACTAACCCGGCCCAACGCTGCTTGACTTACCAGATCGGACGGGATGGCGTATTTTCAATGTGGTATGGCCGTAAGCGAGCAATCAGCGCTAAAGATCAAATTTGTTCACACGATTCACCCGTTGGCGTGCGATCATTGATTCGCCCTTTCACTATTTGTGCAACATCACCTCAGTCAAGAAATGTAGTCTGTCATACTTGTCCCTTTAAGCCAAAACAAAACTGGACACATTTTTCGGGTCTGTTACTGATGCTAGTGAACAATACTATAAGATGAAGCAGAAAAAATGAAATTTTTGACCGCATTTATTCAATAAATTGTTTTATTTACGAAAAACAATGTATAGTTCTGTCAAAAGAAATCAAGTACAGATATCGAACGCATAGAATGGCATTGTGCAGCAAATCATTGACGTGAAACGGCTACGGTACAATACTGATCGCTCCTTGAATTCGAATTTTAGACAAGCCATTCATTATCCGATAGGTGAGTAATTAATGAATGTTTGCATAATTGACGATAACTATTGGTGCAGGAGGGGTCAGAGGGAGGGGATGCAAGGTCGATACGATCGAATTTATACGTGGCGAAATCTATTTCCTTGATTATTGACTGAACCGCACCTTCGGCCCTAAAAATTTAAGGGGTCATTTTTTTGCCACCGGCGGTTAAAACTTCCTATGCGTTCAACAATTCAGCAATCAGATCGGGGTGATTAAGAAGTTTTGTCCATTCGTTCAATTTCATAGGCTCGTTGGATATAATGAACCACTTGAAGAAGTCAATGGCGAGAATCTTGAGCGCAGTGATATGATACAGATCGGTCAGTATGAACAGCGAGCAGAAGTTATCAGAATTTATCGATGAAGGCTGCAAATGAAACAGTTGTTTACAAAGAATGACGACCGCAGGGTTGAATGGGTTAAGAGAAATTTTCAAAACAGCCACAGTTACACGAAGATATTTTATTTACTGCTGACTTTACAGCTTGACATTACAGTAGGAGAAAACATATAGTATTGGTGGGTGGTAAATATCTTAGAAATAAAGTATAAAATGAAGTAAAGTGCAAAAAACATGAAATTAAGTTCTTGCCTGGCCAAAGTGTTCCACGCACGCTTCTACACATTCCTCAACTTCGAACTGGCAGGCAGCTTTCAGCAGCTCAACGGCAATCCTGTCCAAATTTTGAACTCTCCCACTGCGAGTGAAGCTAACCAATTCGAGCATGATGTCACTGCTGACGTCATCGATCGCCAGGAAATCTGCTGCGGCCGTCACCATTTCGCTTCGAAACATGCGGTCGAACACGGGGCTTTGCGAGGCCAACAGCGCCTTGTGCGCACGCACCTAAATACAGCTGTAGATGTTCAAAAATAGCGTTAACTTGGGTAGGGGCGGCAGTGAGCAGACCCAGATGTGATTAGGGGCTGTGGGGTATAGACGTGATTTAGGCTTGTGCTACTTGTAGCGATGTGCGGACGCGAGGCTAGAAAGCCATGCGAGGACAAAAAAATCGATAAGATCAAAAAATCAATCGAAAAAATTGACTAGATAGAGGTTTTTTCGGATTAGGGCTGGTCTACCTCCAGATTTCCCGTCATATATGTAAACTTGGAATTACCTCAACAGCATCTCTGCAGACTATAACCGTGTCGGCATAGTCTCCAGTTTTGAGCAACCGTTCCTGATTATTGATGGCCTTGAGAAGCCGGTTCCTGCTTCTCTGCTCTGGAGAATTAATGTGAACGTCATCCGTGATAATGGTCAGTTGACATTTGATTGTCAGCTTGCCATCAACCAGATACTCGCCCGCTTCGTTCAGAACTGTTGACCGCTTTTCGAAAATGTCCCAACCAGCCGAATGACACGATTGATACATGCTTATTAATAAACCGTCTGTTTGTCTTGCAAAAAAGGGGCGCATCGACTGTTCCTTCGTCAAATCAGCGGCATCATGAGTTCCTTGAATAGTAATGGTGAAACCTAAACGAACAGATCTTAGCAGATATGAGTACGGGATAAAGGGGTTCTACAATCCCACACATTAGGATACCTGTGGGCGAAAAAGGTTTGGGGCAGGTATGCCAAAAACGTGTTTGCGGCTTAGAAAAATTTGGCTTACACTTACGCTTATAAAGCTGCCGACAAATAAAAAGACAGTATTACCCTATGTAAACAAATAATGAATCAAATGCGAGCAATACTGACTCTGGTGCTTTATGAGTACCAGTACCTAGTCTCATTTAATTAAATAATTTACGAAGTGCCCCTTTTGAATTTTTCAGCACCGCATGAAAAAATATCCGTTTTTTGAGTGCTCCATGCAAAAACAAGAACATACCAGCGAAAACTCCCTCCCTTGCGTCATCCCAGGTTGCACGTTTCTTCATCATTAAAAAAATGGAGACATTTTCAAGGTGAGAATCTTGAGCGTCTAGTCCCCTCGGGTAGAACACAATGCACCATTGTGCTTGATCGTTCGGTGCGTTGAACAATGGACTTTCGTGACGATCGTTGCCGTCAGGATTTTCAAGCACCCATTCGAAACTATGCCGACTCGCTCTCATTGCTGGATATATGAGTTCCTCGGACAATTTTCGAGTTCCATTGCCGCTTGCAAAACAATAAAAACCTGGCGATTTATTAACTTGGCAATTGCCAATGTGATCATGATATTCTGTGAAAAGATCAGGAAAGTCGAACGAATTCGTCCAATCGCTTGAACTTTTTGGATCATTCAATAACTGCTTGACGAAATCAGTAGCGTGAAGTTTGAGCGATTTAAATTGAAGCTGATCAGAAACAGTGAGCAATGAGTGAATATTGTCAGAGGTTATCGGTGCCTGCAACTGCTAAGGTTTTTACTGGAAATTAAATGCCGATTTTCGACATTTAGTGAGACTGATCGAGGAAGTCAAAACACAAATGATTTCTAGTGTAAATTTCAGAAAATTTGTGGCAACACCATCGGGTAACAGTGATATTGGGAGACTGCAGGGTCAATTCCCTAAAATTTTGGGGATCATACACTTTGGGGTCAAAATCAAGGCGGGGTAGTTCAAGGGTGGTACACGTCCATGATGGCATGTGTTCGGTACGAACATTTTTGCGGACGTCTTTCCAGACAAGTATGTGCAGGACTCGCCCACGTCTGGTGTGGACTACCCCCAGCCATACAACTAAGTGGAGGGGAGTTTGGAGGAGCATCTCCATTCCGAGAAAAAACTTGAATCCCCCTGAAAATTACTCATTTAATGCAAATTTTGCGTCATTTATGCAAAAAAATTTGCATAAATTCAATTGACACTTATCGATTAACTTGATATTATAATAGCTTCTAAGGGGCCGTCCATAAATTAAGTCACGCTGTTTTTCGACTTTTTTCGATAACCCCTCCCGTCACGCTGCAGCCGACCCCGGTGACCCCCTTCCTATAGTTAAGCATAGCTATGACGTCATAGCGTCACGTGCCCGTCACTGGCCTCCTCAGACACCCTCTCCCTCCAAAAGCTTGACGCTACTTATAAGCGGCCCCTAAGCATACCCGTAACGTCAGGGGGATGTGACCCGTCGGGAGAGGGGGATAGGCCAGGGGAGCTCGGACCCCTGGCCAGAGGGTGGGTGACCTCCCTGGACCCCCTGTTAACAGGTATGCTTGTAAGTTAGGGATTGAGGCATACTCATACCAAATTTGGGTTCGATTTGAATAGTGTCGGTGAACCTATAGTGATTCAAACATTCAAAATTTTCGGTACCACTGTACATTGTAATTTTGACAACGTTAATGAACAAGATATAATAAACGATTTCGTTAAAAAATTAATTATCTTACCTTAAAAAGATGATCGACACAAAGCTCTGACAGCTCCATCATTTCATATTTTTCAGCTGCGTACAACAATTCCATCGCTAAACTATCCAAATTTGCAATTTTCCCGCTGTAAGTGAAGCGAATCAACTCAATCATGACGTCACTCTTGACGTCCTCGATCTTCACTCGGCCATTTTTCGCCTCCTTCATATCGCTTTTGAACATGCGATCGAATACAGGACTCTGCGAGGCCAACAGCGCCTTGTGGACTCGCACCTGAAATTGGGCGTAGATCGTGGTCATTTGAAAACAGCAGATGGAAATTGATCAATATTGTAATAACCACGACCCGTACCAAAGTAAATGTTTCGGGGTTGCCTAAATGAAATAATTCAGCCTGCATTGCATTCAGGGCAATGCCAGCGGTTGTGTTAATTGCGCAGGGCGCCGACAATAGTTAGTCGTAAAGGGGCGCTGAGCGGCGCTCCATAAATACAAAAGAGGCGCCATACCGAGAAGGACGCAAGAGTCAAGCACAAGAGCTCCCCGGTAACACAGAAATATGAGGCTCAATCAGCCTAGCTCAGGTTTCAGAGACTGAGCTTCCGTGAAATAGGTCCCAGGTCGGCGGGCGGAGGGGGTGGGAACCCGGACCTGAAAATTTGGCGTGAAGGGAGATATCTCCTAATTGCCCATTTTATCAGAGCTTTCGATGTTCCCTTATGTCAGCAGAGGAAACGTTGCCCCTTACAATTTACGTATAGTCAAACCTCAAAGCCGTCGCTACATTCGAGCACAAAATCAGTGTACAATCCAGACTCAAGCAATAGCTCCTGTTTTTCAAAGACATGGAGCAGTCTGTTTGCAACTTTCAGCCCATTTGAATAGAGAGAAACGTCGCAAGCAGCTATTGTTAGTTGACATTGAATTGTCAGCTTGCCGTTGACTAAATAGCCGCGCGATTCGTCCAGGACAATAGACCGATTCTCAAATTCGTTCCATCCATAAAGCCAGTTCAGCCGATTGTAGTAACTTTTATTCTCCGCACGGAAAAAGCGGAGTGGCATTTCTTTTGTCAAGTCCGCGGCGTTCTGACATCCTTTTATAGATACTGTGTAGCCTAAACAGTTACAATTCACTCTTGCAAGGGTACTGCAGCGTTAAAAATGCGAGCCACTCGATCAGTCTGTGCTCAGCGTCCATTTACCATGCGGTCTTCGGAGGCGGGATGGCGGGGTGATGTTACGCAAAATTTCTCCCCTGGAGTATACGTACCATTTAGTGAACAGGTGGCAAATTTCGGTGGCCTTCAGCTGCATAGGTTTGGAGCACTATTTTTCCTTCCCCTTTTCGGTTGCTGACAAAAATCGACCGCTCGACCGCCCAGAGCATTGATAGAGATCGCCTATGAAGAATAAGAAAAAATTGCCAAAATAGCATATTATACCATTGTTGACCAATTATCAAATAAATTTCATCAGTACGCAGACATGAACACGGTTTGGCAATAGCGAATCTGATCGCAATATCCCTTGGAATCAGAAATGAAACTCTCTAACTCCTTTCCACCAAATCAATTCCTGTCTGTGGCAAACATTTAGAAACCAAGCTGACTTCTGCCCCAACCCGACTTCTTTTATGCATCCTTAATCGAAACTGATAGAGTGAGGTGGTAAACTCGAAACCAACTTGATCCCATCAGAAATAGAACCTATGCATGCTTAAGGATCTTCCCAACCCCTAAATTTCGGATGGCGAAAATTGGTTCGGGACCAAAATCGAAACTGACATTCGGTAGGTCAACCGATTCAAGATTTCGGGTCAGAACGGTCTTCATATGTTCATCACTAATCCTGGTGCCCCTGCAGGGATATCCCCAAACTCGTGTCCACGTCTGCTCTGCTGTACCCGCGAGTATGTTCTCGTCAGCAGCTGTTTCTTCCAAACATATGAACAGTGCAACACTATTGTCTTCACAAGGGAATCCATGACGAACGAAGGTCAATGACCATCTAGTTTTGCTGTTCGGTTCACTGAAGAATACCCTCTCACGCTCTTCTTGTCGATTGCCAGAATTGTCGATAATCCACTCGAAGTCTAAGTGGTGAATTTTCATTTCAGGAAATATCACGGTAGACATTTTCAGCTAGTTTCTCCTATCGTAGCAAACTGAAACCTGAAATGCAATTATCGATTTACTTCTTAAGGGTAAGCAATCTGTCGGTGTATTTCGCGCTATGGATACAACTTTGGGGTGATTCATATCTAATTGCGTAATGTTATTTGTGAGCAGTTCCTATTTCCCACCACCTTCCACACTAAATTCCTCCATTGAGTACTATATGGGAAGATTTTCGAAAGAGAAATAGCAGACGACGCAAGTATTGTTTCTTTGGAGGGTAAACCCCCACCGCACCGTTCTATTTTCGAAAACAAGTCTACAGTCTCTCTCCTGCAGGCAGAATACTTTCGATTGACGCATCCACCCTCACCGAGGAGCAGAACATCGACCGTGTCAGGAGGAGATTCACTGTTATATGCAAACATTTATCCAAGCCTATTATTTTTTATTCTCAAATTTTTACTAAGTACTGAAACTCAATAATTTAGTACTATTGCAACTTTAATATAATGCAAGCGAAGTTCGCGTCCGCCGCGTAACTGCGCGCCGCATTCATCAAATTTAGGGAGCGGATTTAAGAGTCCAATAACAGTTCTCTGCAGTTTTGACACTACAGTGAACATCGCTTATAGCGGTATCGGTTATAACGGTAAATCGCTTATACCGGTCAAGACTGGCCGGTCCCA
>JAQGAX010000919.1:0-13236 GCA_034698105.1 Plectus exinocaudatus
CCGTTCATAAATTACGTCACGCTCTGGGAAGGGAGGCGGGTCGCGAAGGGCCTGTGACTCATGCGTGGCGGGAGGGGCATACATGTAACAGGTGGCGAAAGTGACGTAATTTATGAACGGCCCATTATGAATTAGGTTTCAGCCGACTTGTTTTTATTTGATGCACTTTATAGGAAAGACTTCATGAGGCGCGAAGCACCACACACTGTCATCCTCAAGTGTTGGTATCTGTAGATTGTGGTTGCGGTGAAGCGCCGCAACCACAATCTACAGACATCAACACTAAGAGGCTAAGAATCTTAGTGTTGATGTCTTAGAATCTTAGAATCTAAGACAACAAAGTTACAATCATCTTAGCCTAAGATGATTGTAACTTTGTTGTTATTTAAGTCCCTTTCTATGTAGGATTGACTTCGTTACACATGGGGAAGTAATCAGGAATGAGCAACATTTTCTCAAATCTTTTTTGAGCTTTTCGCGGGAATAGCCATACATACACTTTTGGGATAGTAAAGTAGAAAAAAAGTTTACGGTTTTCGATTAATAAGAGTACGTAGATGCTGGAGAACAACTTAATTTTTTATAGTTCGGCTCCGTTTAAGCGGAATTAATGCTTAAAGTTTATATTTCATCCCTGTGGTCGGTTGTCATGGTTCGCGCTATTACACCGCGTCCTACCGCGATATGATAGTCACGTGATATACTCCTACCATTGTTCTGTACTAGCCAGTATATAATAGCACTCGCTGAGTGATATAGGGTTCGATGTCTCATTCTCATCTGTCTGTCTTCCCTGCAGCAGATGGGACAAGCCGTCAGCTTGACCAAACTTCTCCGATCTTATATATTTGATGTCAAAAGAGTAGCTCATAAGTCGGATGGTATAATTTTGTAGATGATTGACTGACGTTGTCGGCAGGCCCTTCTTGGTCCCAAAGATTCTCACCAGCAGTTGGTGGTCAGTTTGCAGCAGGAAGTGTCTTCCCCACAGAAACTGGTGAAATTTCGTGATGCCAAAAATCAGAGCCAATGCTTCCTTTTCGATTTATGGGTAACGAGTTTCCATTGGCATCAATATCTTGGAGGCATGTGCTATGGGTAGCACTCTTTCATCCAGCAAGTGGTGTGCAATGACCACACCCACCCCCACTGGGCTTGCATCGGCAGCCAGAACAATCGGGAGCTGAGGGTCATAGTGGACTAACATGAGTGGTGACACCAGCTCTTTCTTCACCTCATCAAACGTGTGCTGGCACATGGGTGTCCAGGAGTACTCAACCTGCTTGCCATTTTCGTCCTTCTTCAGGAGTGTGTGCAATAGGGTGAGTTGACCTGATAAGCTCGGCAGGAATTGCACATAGTGATTGATGAATCCAAGAAATGATCAAAGCTGCTGCAAATTCCCTGGCAGCGGCATCTTCACAATGGCACTGGTTTTCCTGGGGGAGGTGTGTCATCCCTGTGAGTCGATCACAAAACTGAGATACTCGACAGACATCCTGCTCCATGCACATTTGTCTTTCCTGATGCGAAACCCATAGTCATTCATGTGCATGAGTACTTGACATAGGTGCTGGTTGTGGGTCTTCTCGTCTCCTCCAATCACAATCACGTCATCCAGATAGACGCCCATGCCGGGTATCCCTACCAACATTTGTTCCATGACTTGTTGGAAGATAGCAGGAGCCGACGAGATGTCGAATGGTAGATGGTTGTACCAAAACAATCCCTTGTGGGTGTTGACAACTGCCAATTTCTTGCTGACTTCATCCAGCTCTACTTGCAAGTACTTGTTGGAGAAGTCCAACTTCGAGAATATCTTCCCTCCATTCAAATGGTGGAACAGATCTTCTGGTCTGGGCAGTGGGAATTGATGCAAGTCGATGGCGGCATTTAGGCCCATTGAGAAATTGGCACACAGTTGGATCTTCCCTCCTAGTTTGGTGACTACTACCACCGGCACCACCCAATTGGCATAGTTGACCTGGGAGAGAATGCCCTCGCTCACATGATGGTTGATCTCGGCTGTAGCAGTGTCATAGACTATGTAGGGAAGTGGTCTGGGATGAATGAAGACAGGGCAAGCATTCGCCTTGAGCTCCAGATGAGCCTTCACTTTGTGGCAATGCCCCAGCTCTGGCTTGAAAACCTCAGGAAAGCTGGTCAGCAGCTGGTTGACAGATGATTCCAGGACCTCATAGATATCTGTGTGTGATGATGTTCTGGATTGTAGATCATTCAAGTCATAAATACCCAACACCCGAATCCAGGGTCGGCCCATTACGTTGTTGCCTTGGCTGGTGATAAGGAGCTGGAGGTGGATGGACTTGTTTGTGTAAGTAATGGCACCCATTGATCAGTAGAGCCACTTCAAATCGTTGGTTGTCACCCACCGCCTTGTCATCATCTGCCACCAAATAAATTGAGTCTAATTCATAGGTTACTTGGTTTGTCTTGTTCAGCATTTTCTTCTTCATCCATTGTGTCTGACATTGGGTCAGTCTTGGTCATTGCTGCACCCTCTGCTTCGAGTGGCAAGCCCTTTCCAGGTGGCCAATTCTGTAGCACGCGTTGCAGGTAGCCATTTTGTATGTGCATTCGCTGCTGATGTGTTCTGTACTGGAACACTGACCGCATGGTCTGACATCACCATCTTTCCCCTTTCCTCGCCCTCTCAACTGGTTAACCATAGCTGCCAACTCTGTCGAAGATGATGGGTGGCCGCTAGGATGGGAAGCTTCCTGGAGTACTCTGTCGAATTGGTTCGCTTCATCTAGCGCAAGATTGAGGTTATCGAAATCTTTCTGCAGCAACTGCTGGCACAACTTCTCGTTTTTCACTCCCATCACAAACACTATCGCTAGTGCTCGATCGAGGCTGATGGGCCCGGCGCATGTAGAGTGAGAGTCCGAAGCTGGATAGCATGCTTGTTGAAGGACTGACCTGCTTGCTGTTGCAAAGTGAATAAGTGGTAGTATTCTGCCAGCGCAATTGGCGTTACCCGATAGTGCTTGTCCAACTTGTCACACAGCTCTTTGTATGAGCTGTTGGTGATTGTCTTGGGGCTTATAAGCGCGCAGAGGGTCTTCTGGACTGTCGCCAACAGTGAGCAGACAAGCATGGCACATTTGTTGAAGTCATCTGTCAATTTGCTGAGGTGCAGGATGCATGTGAAATGATCACGCTATTGGTCGTAGTCCTTGGGCTGGCCACTGAAGATTGGTGGTGGCTTGTCTCGGAAGTACAATGGCAATCAGTTCGAGTTGAATGCTGGAGATGTGGCCATCTCTGGTTTCCGGAGACAAACTTGCACAAGAATGATGAAGGAAGAAGGTGCAGGTAGCTCAGGCCAATAGAAATAGGCCAACTGCTGATGTCGCCAATAATTGTCAGGGGGTCAGCGTGACAATTCAATCATCAGGAAGGGTTTATTGGAAGAACAACAATGGATAGTGTGCAACTGTTAGGCAGACTAACAGTTGACACTCCATGGGAAGACAGACAGACGAGAATGAGAGATTGAACCCTATATCACTCAGCGAGTGCTATTATATACTGGCTAGTACAGAACAATGGTAGGAGTATATCACATGACTATCATATCGCGGTAGGACGTGGTGTAATAGCGTGAACTGTGACATTGGTTTTACTGAGTGTTTAATTTGGTTTAATTGAAAGAGAATAATATGCTATTATAAAGAGAATTCGTTTTCTGATTTATCGACACTTTATTTGCAATATTTGACCGCGCTGTTTAGCCTCAAACTTCTCATTGTGCTACCTGCAAAGAAATAAGCTTTGGCCGACACACTGCAGAAGATATCGAATGATCCGTTTTCATATGCGATTGGATGAGGAGCAAGCGACCACGCTAGAAAGAAATTTTGTGCTGTTGATGTTGTTGATGTTGTTGCATTGTGTGCCTTTATTTCTCATGAAAATTAAAGCGTCAAATAAACCCAGTCACTATGGAGGCTCAATATTGATAGCTTTTATCTGCAGTTTAGAGAGGCACATTCATTTCAATGAAATCAGTACAAGACATGGAAAGCGAAGAATGATGATCACTTGCGGCGACCACCGCGTTCTGAGATCCATAGTGACCATTACGTCAGCGTATCACCGAAGTTTATTTCTTTGCAGGTCGCACAACGAGGAGTTTGAGCCTAAAACGCGCAGTCAAATATTGCAAACAAAACGTCGATAAAACAGAAAACGAATTCTCTTTACGAACTCCAAAACATCCAAATATCTAGTAATCTCATTCCAAAACTAGTTTCTCGTTGTCAAATTAGCGTAATAATAACAAACGAGTTCACCAATTCTACCAAATGCGAAAGTTCTGATTTATATTTCAAATGGAAAACAAATAAAATGTTCAAAGATATTTTAGGACAATAGTACTGTCGATGCGCCTAATTCGGGCCACTTTTGAGAATAGTCGCGAATTTTGCGAAAACGAAAGAAGTTTGGTAATCTTTTGAGGGAGGTTATTGTTAACAACGTTGTGGCGAAGCTTTGGTTAAAATTTCATAGAAAACGGTTGCGTCTACGTTGAATAGCATACTTTGGAGTATCGTCACTTTGCGAATAGTCACGAATCGGGTACGCATAATTCGGGTCACTTTGAAGTTTTGAGTGATCCACCAAAAATTGACGAAGCTAGTCAAATCGCTTAGTAGCTCAAAATGATAGTAGACCCCAAGTGTTCTTCATCCACATAAATAATTGGACTGAAAGTAATTTACAAAAAATTGATAGCGGCGCCCCTTGGAAAATTGCGCTTGTGTTGTCGTGAACGTCGCTTGGCGTGCCGCCAGCGATGGGGTGCGGTCAGGCGTTCGGAGCGAACAAAAGCGCGACGTGCCGGAATGCGGTCAGGCGTGATTACGGTTGCCCACGCACTCGACAACCATTCTCTTCAGCGGTGAAGAGCTGTCGTCCTCGACAGAAAAGAGCGCATGGACGTGTGCGGGTAACAACAAGCGAAAACACGACATCAGACAACAGTATTGACATTGAGTAATAAACGCGGGAAGAGTTGGCGATCAGAGCGTGAGCGGCCGTGATACCGGGCACTGGAGATCAACGGTGGCGAGTGTGAGAAGAGGAGCGGTGGCCATCTTTGGATGAGCGTGGCGAAGGATGAGTGGGCGAGACGCGACGGGCGCTGCCACCGTGATGGGGCTCGTGGCCGGCTGAGCGATCCGATGATGACTCACGACCGCGATTGGTGCCGCCGCCGAAGCAGGGCGCGTGGCTGGGTCGACTGTGCTTGGAGGACTCGCGACTGTGGTTGGCGCCGCCGCTGAAGCGGGGCTCTTGACCAGTGCGCACGTTGGTGCGCTGAGAGCCGCGCGGTTGGTCGAATGGTGGTGCAGTGCGGTGACGTTTGGGCGCGTTGAATGAGTGGTCGGTCATCGGGCGCTTGAGATTAGGGCGTATGCCGGGTGCGACCATCAGTGTTGCTTGTGCCAAAATCGTGGCGATTGGCATGGCGACCCAGGGCAAACCGGTCTGCTGCAACTGAGCGGCCACTTTGTATCCACCAATAAAGTTGACGTGGCCGTTTGGAGCATCCCAGGACGTCCTGTCGAACATGTCGGTACTGAGTAGCAGTGACGGGTACTTGGTGATGACCGCACCGCGGTCGACGTTCAACTGAGCGAGACAAGCATTGATGGTGCGCGTCAAGGCTTCGGAGCCGGGGTGTGGCATCTGAGCACAATGTGGAGAGCCATCGAGTAGTGGTCGGGAATGTCCAGTGATGCGAACGCCTCTGCAAACTGCTCGGCCATCAATGTGTCAGTGACAGCGGGGGGCAAGTCGATGCAAATGACCAAGTGCATCACAGTACCCAGAAACGTCATCTGTGCCAGATGGGTATTAACCCACTGGAGATCTGCAGCGGGATCGCAGTCCAGCGTCGTCAACTTCTTGGTCTCTGGACTCAGCGACTTGCTGAACATTGCCGCGTTTGCGCCACCGACGACATGTACAATGCCGTCGGCCAGAACCGGGTATTGGGTCTGCAGCCAAGCGCTGTAATGTGCGCGTTCAAGTGCCGATGCATATCGTCGAAATTTTTCTATTAGGAACACTAAAACAAAGGTTTGGTCTCGCAAAGATAAGGTTCAAGCGCGAAATACGACTAGCGCGCAGCGGTTGCTAGGTAACACCTAGGTTTCCTAGGAAACTGAGTTGTTACCTGGCTAGTTGCCAGCCAACGTTCATTGCAATTACATAGTACAGTTATTCTCGCAACGATTCGTGCTCAACATGCTTGTTATGGACGTTTGCGTGTTATGATACACCTTTCAGCGTTCTGTTCCTCGCGAAGAAATTTCGACGATACGCGTCGCGTTGTGTGAGCTCATGCCCTTCGGTGATAGAGCTGAGTTCGTGGTGGTCGAGCTGGGCGTGATCAGGTGAGGTCGTAACATCCACGATGGGCATGTGGCTGGTCGACTCGAGCGCTTCTGTAAAGACGCGACAGTTATCCGTCAAGGCTGTGATCATCTGCTGGACCAGCTTGTGTAGTGGAGACAGTGGGGCCAGCGAGTCACCACCCATGATGTTGGGGATCCGGGCCCAATAAAGGGCAATGCGGGTGGCCGACATCGGGCAGTCGAGCATGTCAATCACGAGCTGGTTGGTGGCATCAGTCACCTTCATGAGCAGCGGCGCATAGTGGCGCAGGTCAATGACCGAGCCGACTGTGCCTTTTGCTATACACAGCTGGGTCTTGATGCAGAGCGTAACCCGGTCATCCCGATGAGACGCAAAGATGTCGCTGAGTGTGATGGGTGTGCAGTAGAAGTGTGGTCCGCCGCGCTGCTGGCGCGCGTCGCAGAAGGCTGTCTGACAGAGACTCGACGGGTGTGTCACCAGGCCGGTGACCACTGCATGGTCTGGCCTGTAGTTGGTATGAACGCGCTGCGCGCCGATATTCTTGTCACTGAAGATGCAGCAACGAATGAAGAGATTGGTGGTGATGAACACACCCTTGTCAGTCAAGGCGCCGATGATAGGCGCCGGTTTGGGCAGTCCAGTGTCCACGGTGACGTCCATCGCTTCGGTGTGCACAGGGTGCTCATCTAACGACATTTTGTGCATGTCGTCGAGGACCGGGGTCAACTTGGATCATTCGATGGAGTGTTCTACAGACTCTCCCTGAAGTTCCCGGCGGATTCGTTCGTCGAGCGATTCGCGGTGGGTGGACATTGCAGACGAATTCGAAGCGAAGCAGTAGCGAAGTGGAGTAGCCAAATCGCCGATGGTCTGAAACATGTAGCAGTGAGACTGACTGGCTGTCAAGCAATGCCTCATTGCCCTCGTCATCCGTGGCGGGTGCACTATGGATAAGGCATCGGCGACTACGTTCAGTGGGCCGGCACGATAGCGAATCTTCTGATTTAACTCGGCGAGGGCCTGAAGCCAACGATAATGCTTTGGTGCAAGATCGCCGCACCCAAAAGCATTGCGCCAGTGGATTTGTGGTCTGTGATGACTTCAATGGCGGGTGAGTGCAGTAAGTAAGGACGGAATGCCTTGCACACATAGACAATGGCTAGGGGTTCTTTCTCAGTGGCCGAGTAGCGGAACTCCGCGTCATTAAGCGCACGACTGACACACTGTACCAGGTGCAATCCATTGTCATACAGCTGACTCAGGATGGCTCCAATGCCATGATCGGAGGCATCTGTTTCGATGACCCAGCCGTGTGACAGTCGGGCAAACTGAGAATTGGCGGTGACGTGAGTTGTTTCTTCAGGGTCTCGAATGCGGACTGCTGCTCCAAGCCCCAAACGAATGGCTGTCCTTTGCGCATCAATCAGTACAGCGGGGCGGCGATTGAGGCAAACGAACGAATCCACTTCTGGTACCACGCGCTCATGCCCAGGAACGATTGCACATCTTTGACGGTTTTCGGAGTAGGGTATTCGAGTATACCCTGCAGTTTGGCTGGAATGGAGCACACACCGTGGCGGCCGACCCTGTAGCTGAGAAAATCGATTTCTTCCTGCATAAACTCGCACTTGCGCGCTTTCAGCAGCAGACAAGCTTTGTGCAATCGATCGAAGACCAGGTACAAATGGCGAAGATGTGAAGCGAAGTCTCGGGAATAGACGCAAATGTCGTCAAGGTAGTACCCTATGAAAGAGTCCTTGGGTGTGTTCAAACCGGAGAATACAGTTGCAATGACGTGAGAGAACTGCGCTGGGCTGTTCATCAAGCCTTGCGGCAGAACACGGTGCTGAAAGTTGCCGTGATGGGTCGCGAATGCTGACCGATTGGCTGTGGCAGGGTCCAGAACCATCTGCCAGAAACCCATCACCATGTCCATGCTCGACAAGAACTGAGCTCTGCTCATCTGATCGATCAAATCGTCCATGCGAGGTAATTTGGACGCAATTTTCTTTGTGACTGAGTTGACCCGATGAAAATCACAGACGAAATGGGGTTTACCATCCTTCTTGGTCACAATATTGACTGGTGATGACCATGAGCTGGTCGATGGCTCAATCAAGCCAAGACCCAGCATGCGTGTCGTTTCCGTCTCAATGATGTGTCATTTATTCAAAGGCACTCAGCGAAATGGTTGGTTTATTGGAGAGGCATCACCCGTGTCAATGACGAACTGGTACCAATCGTTTTCGCCATGTATGACGGCGGTACGGCCTGCATGAAAGACTTGTGGCCGAAGAAGCGTGACGACATAGGCATTGGCAATACCTGCTGTCGGCAGTGAACAGGCTCCCTGCTGTAGCACAGGCGTGACGTCTTTGTAGTCTAGTGCTTCCCATGCGCGGTGGAGCAAGGTGTGCGCTTCGGCGACTTGAGACTCAGAAATGGCGAGCGGATGGTCAGGGCCCATGATCAAGGCGGCGAATTGGACTCTGCCGAGCAAGTTTTTGAGACCACCCAATGCCGGGAACACGTCCGTTCCCAGCAGGAATGAATGGTTCGCCTCGCGCAAAACATAGAGCAAGCATTCACTGCGATAAGCATTGAATTTCAGCGGAACGCGAAGCGCAACATCAACGATCAGTGGTGTGCCGGAGACCCCTCGAACCGCCAGACGTGTATCAATGAGCACATCATGCGCATTGATCACGCCGGCGAACGCTTTCAAGTATTTGGTGCAAAGGTCGAAGGAGATGAGACTAGATGAGCATCCGGAGTCGACAAGTGCGTTGACTGTCAATGGCGGCGATCTCAATCCTTCTGGACCCATCAAAACATCAATAAATGGCTGTGGCGTGAACAGATCGTGGGACACCAAGAGCATTGCACTTGAGTACAAAAGCATCTCTTTCGTGGACAACTGCAACACAATCGGCCAGTCAATGGTTACAGCATGTGCGTTTGCCTGTCTCGTGGTCAATTGGTTGTGTGGATGAGCCGGATCAGGGCAATCGGTAATGCGAGTGTGGAAGCCCGGATTGCCATCGGTGTCGCAACAGCCGTCCTTATAGCACTGCAACTGTCCTTGTGCATTTCGGCGTGGTTCCGTGTGATTAGACGATGAGATTGGCACGGTGTTCGTGCTGGGAGACGAGCGGCTGTCGCCTGTTGAGGAGCGGGCAGCAGGCTGACTGGTGAGGTGAGGCGAAGTGGACTGGCTTCCAAAAAATTTTCGCGTCAGTGGTGGAAGGCGACTCAGCTGGTCAGCTGGCTTCTTCTTGCCATCCTTGTCAGTGCCGAATGCTTTGAACGTCTTCACCCATTCTTCTTCCCTGAGCATGCTCTTGAATCGCTGGTCGAAGGATGCATCTTCTTATTCGTGAAGAGAGGCTTTCTGCGAACGATCTAAGATATTCCGGAGAAGATGGCGGCCAACATACTGTCGGCAGAGTCTGCATCCATTTTGATTAGAGCTGGGCGGGACAACCTTTCCAGCTCAGTGCCGAAAACCAGCACGGATTCATCCGGCTGCATGATGTGATTGGCGAGAACAGTCATTGCACTGGTCAGAGACTGAGGATTGACAAATCTTGATTTCAACTTCGCGATGGACTGACTGTAATCGTTGCAAACCGTTGCCAGCAAGTTATCAAAGTATGTCAATGTGAGGTCCTTCAGAGCGCATTTCAACCAAAAAAGTTTCTGTTGGTAGGATGACGCGCTCACCATTGAAATGAAATCGACAAAGTCGGTTTCCCAACGATCGAACAGACGTTCCGATGGGTTGCCAGAAAATTTTGGCATAGCGCTTAAATGGAGCATACGACCGGGTTGGAACGCAGGACTAGTAAGCAATGCCGCCAGAGTCTGTTGTGTCAACGTCATCTGTTGCAGCAGGGCAACGACACTAACATCGGGCTGCTGTGTCGGCAAATGCATTTTGCATGCAGATGGCGGGCGCAAGGGTGGCACTGTCAATTGAGAAACGGGCAGAAGCTGATAGTTCTCATTGGGTGTGGACTGACCGCCGGCAAGTAATGGAAGCAGTGTAACCACCGGCGCGACGGGCGCTCAATGCGGCGTAGTCAGCCGATCGACAGAATAGCACAGTCGGGTGTCGACAAGCGTGGTCGGGGTGCCTACAGAGCAACATCGGTCTTGTTCTATGGCACAGATCTTGTGGGCAGCCTCTGCCAGCTCGCTGTTTTTCTGCCGGAGGGATTGCTCGCATGATTGCAAACGCTTGTACAACGCATGTGCTGCATAGACAGATCAGACCAACGCTGATGTAGAGTGTCCGCTTCCGCCTGGGCAACGGCGACATCGGCCATCAACCTGCTCAGCGACTGTTGTGACGTGATTTGAAGCTGATCGTAGTCATCTGTGAGAGACCTATGGGACTCACTCTCGCTACCTAACAAGCGGTTGCATGTCTGAGCCAGTGCAGTACACTGCTCATTGAGTGCAATGACTGCTTGCTCGCGTGCAATCAACTGTGTCTGCAAATGGTCTAACTCGCGATTGTGCTGTGCTCGCAAATGCGTGAGCTGCACCAAATGGACGGTCGTGATCTGGTCTTTCATACCAGCGGTAGATCGCTGCAGATTGTAAGCATACTCATATAACGAATGATAGCGGCTAGTCCAGTGGTCAAAGAGTGTGTTGCGGCGTTGCTGATTGCATTGCTGGTATTGCGCGAAGGAAGGGAGCAGTCCGGGGTCGTCTTCGTTACAATCAAAACCTGGAATACCTTCATGATAGAAGTACTGTGGCTGCATCGAATGGCGTGAATGAAGCGTCGAGGGCGCTCCTATGGCCATCTGTCCGCTGGCAGCAACATCGCCGTCTTCCTGCAAGGTCACATCCGGTTGCACTGCAACCATAGGCTGGGTGTCGACGACTGTGACGTTGTCCTGCTCAGTGTCGTGAACGTCGCTTGGCGTGCCACCAGCAATGGGGTGCGGACCACGACGGTCATGCTCTACCGAGGCACGCGCGTCAGGCCCATGACCCAACTCTATCGAGTGGTCATCATCAAGATCGGCACCATGGTCGCCCGCTTCTACCAAAGGGGGACCAGGATGCGTGGCTGGGGCGTCATCCATCCCGAAGAATCACGTTTCAGATTCTACCGAATTGAAATGAATGAGTCTACTGCTGCGAAAGAGGAGGCTGTGGAAGACTCGGCAGGGAACCCTCCATGTTATGCTACTTTCCGCGGTTATCACCGCCGGGGGATAGCATGCGAATCCGAATTCAGCGCAACCTTCGCAATTCCATTAGCAGCGGGCAGTTGGCAACGGGCGCAGCGTATTTCCTCTGGCGAATTCGCTGCGCAATTCCTAACGGTGCTTTGCACGATCAAGTGCGATATTCCAACAAACGCATTCGGTTCTTTACTCGCGATTCGGTGACGAACAAAAAGGGCCCTCTCTCCTTAGAGAGGGTCGCACCAGAACAACCTGGCCCCGCTGGCCCAAAAAAACAACGCAACATTCGAAACGTTCGGAGCGAACAAAAGCGCGACGTGCTGGAATGCGGTCAGGCATGATTACGGTTGCCCATGCACTCGACACTTGAACATTCGGGTGTGTTTAAAAACCCGCCGGAATTTTCAAGGTAATGCAATTAACCGTAACACTTTGGTATCAAACGAAAGGCCATCGCGTCCTCTTTCTAATAAAAAAGAATCAGCTCGTAACTTTCATTATTAAGAAAACTGTAAGAGTTCAAATCCAAGTGTCCCGAATTAGGCGCAGGCCCGATTTAGGTGCATCAACAGTAATCGTCAAAAAATGCCAACTTACATCGCGATACTTGTAATCCGGCTCGCCAATCGATGAAAAACGTTCAAACAGTTGCCAATCGTTCAGATTTTCTTCGAATAATCACCAGAACTTTCCAAATTCTTGTTTTCTTCGATGAAAATCGCGTTTCTATCGTGTTTTGTTTCACTGCACTATCCTCCAACACGGCGCGCACGTTAAATTTGAGCTTATATTACGGTACTATGCTGGTCTCGACACGATCACGATTCCGGCCAGAATTTGCACGAAACCCGTCGAAATCAAACTTTAAGCATTAATTCCGCTTAAACGGAGCTGAACTGTAAAAAATTAAGTTGTTCTCCGGAATCTATGAATACATACTCTTATTAATCGAAAACCGTAAACTTTTTTTTCCACTTTACTGGCCCTTTAAAATTTATCACGATGCTCATAATGTTCAGCAAAATACCGAGTACCGATTAATTTTTCGGTATTGGGGAATCGGTATCGGTATTTTAATTGGTACTCAAAAACGATATCGGTACGGTATCGGTATCGGTATACCGATCGCAAAACTAGTCGGAATACCGATTAATCGGTATCGGTATCAGTAGTAATAGGACGGAGCCATTTGAGACCTCTAACGTCAGCAACTATGTTGAAATTCCAAATTGTTTTTCTCGATTTTCCCTTTTTTCCATCTATCCTTCGCAACATTAAGTTTGCAACTCGCTTCACTTCAAGCAAAAACAATTCTTTTAAAAATTGTGTTTTGCCTCGTGTACACGAGATCATTTGTTTTCAGCTCGCCCCTGCCTTTTCCTCACACAGTTTACGCGCCTTGTGATTTCACACGTACGTTAGTTTTACGAGACGAAGTCCGCTGCTTCGTGTAAGTGTTGGGGTTGCGCGGTGCCATTTGTTATCTCCAACAACTGTTGCTAAAACTGTGCGCGGGTTCCCTCTTCCCTTTCTTTAAATTTAGGCGTTTGCGCTTTCTGCAAAACATTTACCCCTCGGTTCAAAAAATTCCGAGTTAGTTTTCGCGGCGCGAGAGCAT
>JAQGAX010000920.1:0-13230 GCA_034698105.1 Plectus exinocaudatus
GCTTTCATTTGTCGTTTCATTGTGGAATTCATTTAATTCGCTGGGCATTAATGGGATACAAATAGTTGTTTTGGGCAGTGACATTGATATATTCAGTAATGTGCGCAGACCATATGTTGTACCTGAAGCGGTGTATTCTTGCAAAAGAGAAAAGGTTGTCGCTGCTGTTGCATATCCAAAAGAAAGGAGAACGATTGTCCACACCATTTTGGTCAGCAACCATATTCTTCCTTTAAAGCTATACCATTGAAAAGTGGTGGTTTTCAAGTTTCGCAGAAAACGGTGAACGTTTCTCCTTCCGAACTGCGCATCACTTTCAAAGTGTTGAATTGCAGACATTATGTGCCCGAGTATTATTTAATCTACTTTTTCTTCCCTGATATTACGGTTATCGTACTTCTCGAGACAGTACTGCTACCGTATTATTCTACCGTATAGTATTCCTGTTATTACTATCTTATCAGTGTACTGTAGGTCTTTGGATTAAGGTTTGATTACTGTTACAAATTTGGTTGTTAGGTTCTTTATTTGATTCAGAAAAAAGAATATATTTCAGTTAAATGAAGATTATAGTGCAGGAAGGATATATCTCGACTGACCAATTTCTAGATGTAGTTAGCTTATGAAGTCGTGCGTGGGCTTCAATGGTGTGCTCGACAGCGTGACGGCGGAAGAATTTGAGTAGGCAAGAATTTCAAATGAAACGTGAATTTGTTGCGTAAGTCGAATGAAGATATCATTAGACAGCAAACATTTCCACAAATCACGCACGCGGTCGGAATCTATGAAAGCATATGTATGCAGAGCATAATATTTTAATTGACTTGTGGGTAGCCGTATCACTCCTCGTACATAATTTCAAAAGAGATGCGTTCTTAGGGTTCGAGGTAGGAATAGCAGAATTGACTAATGATGTGCAGAGGCGGACCCATCACGAGGCCGGTCACGGAATGATTGGCGGGGTCGACAATTTAATCGTAAGCGATGAATATTTTTCAAGTCCCGAGTGGGAATTAGAAGATTCCGTGGAGAGTAGAGCGCCAGGATTAATCATCGAGTTGTAATTACAGTCAAACCCAGATGGGTGCAGGAGAGGCCTGGGGAAATCGAAAAATTGTTCTTATATCCGGGGTCGGCTGTGTGTTATAACGCCGTATGTAGAAGCGTGTGTGTTCACAAACTGACTCTTACCACAGATCCGGGTCTGTTATATCCCGGATTGGCCGTGACTCCAATCGACTGGAATGCTATAGCTGCTCGTAATTGATTTAATTGGGAGAGACTCAATTGCGTGTCTCACTGTGAATATGTATCTCACTGCTTACAATTCCGTGTTTCTTTGTTGTGGCATATTATAGGACACGGGATATCACAAAAGTCTCGTATATAAGTTATATCTGTGTTTCTCACATTGGCAGCGCCGGACACAGAGTCATTTCACTCCAAAATCGATCCATTCCCTTTTGCTAAAACACTGGCACGACAACCGTTCGCGAGCTTTGCAGGAAGTTGTTTGGCCTCTGAAGTGGCGTTCACAACAGTACGTCATGACTATATCATATGAATCTGGGTCGTGCTGTCACTACTCACCAAGCCATAACAATGCAGTACCCAGTACCCATGACTCAGTCATGTAGTAGTATTGTGAACGCCTTATTTGAGCAGCGCGCGTGTTCGAGGAAAACGGAAATGGATCGATTTTCACGCGCGAAAGTGTTCGGCAGCCGGCGTTGCCAATATCTGGGTCGCTTGTATCCGGCACTCTCTCATATCCGGTATCTCTTTATCCGAGTCACTTGTATCCACGTTTTACTGAAACAATGAAACGAATGTGAGCGATTGCGAGTGCGACCGCAGGTATTAATATAAATGCAGTTACCGTAATTTTGTGCAGATCAAAACTTGCGCATACAATAATATCTTCAATATACTTTAAATTCAAGGCTCGTCTGCAAAATATTTGTTCCGCTTTAGTTTTCCTTGAAAGAAAGGACCCGAAGCGTATCAAAAATTTGCATCATGAATGGCAATGGAACCATTAACTGGTCCATTGCGTTTATAAGTGCATATCACATGAAAGGCAACTATCACTGGACACACGTTGAAATATACCTTTACGTGATACTGGGCGGAATGGCGACTGTGACCAATTTCGTGTTGACTGTCGTGATTTGGCGTCATGCTGCGCTGCGCCGAAGAAAAGAATACATTGTCATTGGTTTGTTTGACTTTAACTCTGTGCATCAGATGCGATATTGTGGGCATCGTGCTTACTTAAAATTGGGAGCGGTTAGGAGGAGGTTACTTACCAACTCAAGAGAAAATGCCTGAACCCCTCAAATCTGAAAGAAATCCTGGACCCTTTGGAAATCAGCCGAAAAAAGTACCTTAAAAGTACCTAAAGAAAGTACCTTAATCAGGTAAATAATTTTGAATTTACGCCAATTGTTTTGCTTGATAATTTAAATTTTTGACTCTGATTATGCAATTTTTTCCTGGATCCCCAACTTTCGGTACCTGTAACAAGTATGCCAGACCTATAACGCGTGTTCAAAGCCAGAGGGTCGACGGTACGGTTCTTTTGTGTTAGGATTTCGGCGCGAATTCAAAAAAACGCCAAAAAGTTGAGTTCTGATCTAAGACGCTGACCGTCGAATTTCAGGCGGTTTATCATTCGCCGATTTCATTGAAGGATTCGCGACGTTACTAGCAGGCATATTTCGTCTGGTGATGATCAATCACGGTTGGGCGTCGACTCTCGTATCCGTTTTGACCTGCTTGGCGTTGCCCAGCCATATTCTATGGCGCTGGTCGGACATAGCAACGTCATTCATGCTGCTCGCCGTCAGCTGCGACCGACTCTTCGCCGTCTCCAAGCCGCTCGTGTATTACCAGCGTGGCCCGAGCTATGCCATCAAAACTGTCCTCATTGTTTATCTGACCGCTTGTCTTGGATGGCTGTTTGTATGGCATCCTATCAAGAATCCACATATAATGGTACTTTTTTATTGTTCAACGCGCGTAGCGCATGGACTCACATTCGACAGGTCTAGAATGCTCGAACCACATAGTTTGAATTGTCTAATCATTCCTAAATTTTGTATCGGGCGGTTCTTAGGTGTCCTGAATTGAATTGAAAGTCCATTTTCACGTGCTATGCGGCAATGCAATAACTGTAGAAACCAGATATTTGAGAATGAGGAGATAAGCGAAAAATTCTCTTTATTTCTTATATGCGTTGCGTCATCTTACATCCTTATGTTTGTCTGACCACATGAATACTTGTATCAGCGAATTTAACAACGCAAATTGAAATTGTAATGGAAGTTTGCAAGCTACTGTGGAATAAATCCATTCCAATTGTTCAAAATTTCAGAAATTTGCTCAAAAGTACTTTATTTTTCGGCTATTCAGCCATTTTTTATTCAAAAATGCTCTTATATCCGGTATCTCTTGTGTTTTAACATAGGACTATGCAGGGAGTTGAAAAAATTCTCTTATAACCGATTTGTACAAGAATTTATAGGTATCAGCGCTGTGCAAGAGCACGGCCATCACCTCACCGATATTTTACCAGTTCAGCAAGTACACGACGTCACTGAGCTCGGCGTTCAGCGTCATTATTTACGTGATCGTCGTGCTTATTCTGCAGAGACGTACTCGAGCATTGCGCCACTGCACTGATTCCATAACACTCCGCAGGCAGACTCAAGTGAGCTATTCCAACTAAAATTGCTTTCTTCACAAAAATTATTTGGTGTTGGTAACTACTGCAAACTAAAATGAACACTCTCAGCTATTGCAACATACTTCATGATCATCTGTAACGATCAGAATTGCCGGTCCCCAGTTTTCGTTATATTTGTGCTGTAGTGCCACAAAAGATTTTTATTTCAGGTGCAAATATTAGTGGGTACTTTACCCCACAAATCAACAAAAAACCCCATCCCCTTCAGATTTAGGGAAAAATCTGAATTCCCCAATGTGTGATACTTGTTACCATTGTTGCAAAGTTAGAATTTTCTAATCAATTATTAAAATTTAACAAATAAGTAAAGTTTAAGATTTCGTAATCGAGTTAATTAAAAGCTTTTATACTGAATTGTTTACTACAGTACTATTTAGTAATAGTACTTTTGCAACACTCAGACCTGGGCACCCAAAATTTTCTAGGGGTACACAGCACAGGGAATTTTGATAATTAGCCGTCGATATTGATTTTCTGGCGGTACACGCTTTCCGGGGGTACGTACCCGGGTGGGGGGTACTTACACCCCACGCCCAGGTCTGGTAACACTGCTTGTTATGTCCATGATTTCAGGTGCAGCGAAAGCTGACGGTGACCCTTGGCATCTCGAGCTTCTTGACGCTGCTACTCGACGCCATTCCCCGTGCCGTCGGCATGCACCTCTACTTGAAAGACAACGTGAACCTCTTCCTGCTGATCAAGCTAAACGCGATAGCTAACGTGTTCATATTCTCTCTGCGCCAGCCCGAGATTCGCCACGGGATGCTTTATATGCTCAGTTGCTCGCAGTTGCCTGAGGATATCAACTTGTGGGATGTGTCTTCACGCATGGGATCGAATCCACGAATTAATCCGAACAGGATCTACCGAAGAAGGCGCAAATGTGGTTTCGGTTGCGTGCCGCCCATTCGCGAAGGGTATGAATTGAAGCCCCTCACCGCCAATTATCGGTTTCAAGATGTCAGTCGATCACGAAAGAGAGAAGTCGTGTCTTGTCATGTAACAGGCAATTCAATTCAAAATATGAGCATCGTTGCTGAGCATTCCTTTCATTAGCTCAGTATTCTGTAACCTCTTTATCACTCTTTATCAAACCTCGCAATGTTTTCAATTTTATGCAATATTTTCATTGTTTCAGTAGTACGTAATGTTTGTGCGTGCCACTTTTCATGAATATTGACGTGTCAAAAATTGTAAATATTAAATCCTATCGGCTCTAAAACGTATTATTTAACATACTGTACATACCATGGCAATCAGGATCTGATCGAAAAACGGATAGACATATTCTGTTTAGGTTTCAAAGGATATATCAGAACATGAGCAGGAGGACAACATCATTTTGCTAAATCACTTTACTAAAGTAAAAATTTTATAACACTGCTTACCACCGAATTTTCGACTGTTCGCCACGTCTCTGCGCATTTCTATAGGAATAGATTTTCTAGAATAGAAATTTTTTTTTCTCCCCCTCGGGCCGTGAGGATATATAGATAACAATCACTGTCGCCCAGAGGAACTAAGAGTGGATAAATAATTGGATTGGATTGCGTTCTGCGCTTATTATAGGGATGATTCTAAGCAGACCGCCACGAGTATGGACGACTATTTGATGAGAGGGAATATCTGAACCCGTTCTTTCTATTAATAATGCTGGGTATTAGACTGCTCTCTCTCTGGCGTCGCCAACGGCGGTCGGCGTCTGCCCTAAGCCGTTGTTCAGCTTCGTCGAAAGTTTCGGTCGCTCGGCGGTGCATATGGCGATCTGCGTCAACCCTCCGCGTCAATTTGGCTGCAAAATTCGTTCAATCGTTTGTATCATTCGCTGTCTGTTTTCTGCCCTCTATGACGTTGCGTTTGAGTCTCTAGAATCTCTAGAATAGTAAAATGCTATTTAATTGCTATCTAAAATACAATAGGATACGTATCTTACCTTCTTAATTGGCAGCAATGTACATGTAAATCTAATCGGTACCCAAGAATGGATACTAGCTTTATACGGACCGACCCGGGCCGACCTGGGTCCGGAATAACTTGACGGCGGCGGACTGACACAATGTCCACAGACAGACGGACCGCGCTTAAAGGCCCTTGTGAGTTTAGATTTTTGACCCCTCTGCAGAGTTGGGCGCCAAGGGGTAAATATACCCCCAGGGGTTTATATCTCGTATACTTTGGAGTTGGGGGCATGAGAAAAATTTTAATGATGAAGGGAATACAGTGTTTTTCGGAGACCAAAAATTGGCGAGCTTTTTCAAATGAAAGGTCGCTAAAATGGTAAGTCCCCTGCCTTCCTTACAGAGAATGCGCAAGGCCTTTTATGAACATCGCTTCACGGCATGCTACAGTGTGAGTCAGTTTTCTGTTGTACAAGTACTCTAAGCATTTCATATTAAACTTATTTCTCATCAACGCATGTTTGTGACAATCCAGAAAGCAAATCCTCTCCTTTCTTAATGGTTCTTAGATCCGGGTGTTATATTTCAGTTTGGCTGTTGCTTCGATCACTGGAGCCTTTTGCAACTCGCAATTAATTGCGAGGGTCTCAGTTGCGAGAATCTCATATCGAGAGTCTCCGGTTGATCAGAGCTAATTATTACTGCTTGCACTTATACTGCTTGCACTATGATCAATACGATACACCGGGTTTTTCCGAGTTGACGCCCCCTCCCAATGGGGGTCTATGCGGATCGACTTTCCGAATGTATACAGGCACCACAACAACTCGCGAGGTGTCAAGGCGTATGTTTGACCTCGGAAGGGGCGTTGACAATATTATATCCTAGTTTTATGAAATGGATCTGCATCATGCCGTCCCCACTCACCAGCCAAAACAAATAATACAATTCCCATGACTCAGTCATGTCGAAGCATTGTAAACGCTTCATTTGAGTGGCGCGTACTCGAGGACAACGGAAATAAATCGATTTCCGCTCGCAAGTACTCTGCAGTCGGTGCTGCCAATATCTGAGTCTCTTATATCCGGCACTCTCCAGCTGCTTATATCCAGATTTTACTTTAACAATAATGTGGAGTGATACGAGTGCAGGCGCAAGTAGAATGGAGTTACTGTATTTCTACTGTATTTCTTTCTGTGCAGATACAAAGTTGCTCATACAATAATGTGTATACAGTGAAACACGGATATAAGAGAACGCAGGGGAAATAGAAAACTGTGTTTTATATCAAGGTTTCTCTTATATCCGGCGTCTACGTGTTGGCACTGAGCACGGAAATTAAAAATGAATCTCTTATTATAGTGCCCTTGTAGGGATTAGTTAGGGTGCATTGGGACATCCGTTTATTATTATAAACTTTTAACTAATCAGCCCAAAGGCAACCCCTAGCGACCAAGTATGGAAATTTTGTAGAAATTAATAGGTCGAGTTTTTATATTTAGGTTCTACTGTACTGTAATTGCATGGCTTTAGTTTTGGCATGGCATGGCAAAATGTTTGTTCCGCTTTAGTTTTCCTTCAAAAGAAAGGACCAGAAGCGTGTCAAAAATTTGCATAATGAATGGCACTGGAGCTGCCAACTGGTCCATTGCGTTTGCAAGTGCATATCACATGAAAGGCGACTACCATTGGACACACATTGAAATATATCTCTACGTGATATTGGGTGGAATGGCGGCTTTGACTAATTTCGTATTGACTGTCGTGATTTGTCGCCATGCTGCACTGCGACGAAGAAAGGAATATATTATTATCGGTTTGTTAGTCTTTGGCACAGTTCATTACATGCGATATTGTGGACGTTAGAGCTCACAAGGGGATGGTACATACATGCGAAACTGTGACCCGGGGGTCAGCCCCCTAGCCTACCCCCTCCCGACGGACCAAATTCTTTGGCCACGGACACCCGTTACTTTCCAACTCGCTAAAAAAAGTGCCTGAACCCGTTCAATCTTCGAAGAAAACCTGAATCCCTTAAAAATCGGCCATAAAATTTAAAAATTTGCGTAATAAGGTAAATAATTTTGAATATCCACAACTGTTTTTGCCTGATTATGTAGATTTAACCCTGGACTCTCAATCCAAAGTCAAAGGGCAGTCTGAACCTGTTGACGAGAGGGGTGGTCGCCAGTACAGTACTTTAGTATCGGAATTCTGGTGCTACGCAAAAAAGAACTAAAAAAATTTTCCGGCCAGGGGGACCCCAGACCTCCCTGGTTCGTATAACTTACATACATACATGCTCTGATCATCGAGTTTCAGGCGGTTTATCATTCGCCGATTTCATCGAAGGATTCGCGACATTACTGGCTGGCATATTTCGTCTGGTGATGATCAATCACGGTCGGGAGTCAACCTTTGTATCTGCATTGACCTGCTTGGCGTTGCCCAGCCATATTCTATGGCGCTGGTCGGATATAGCAACGTCATTCATGCTGCTCGCCGTCAGCTGCGACCGACTCTTCGCCGTCTCCAAACCACTCGTGTATTACCAGCGTGGCCCGAGCTATGCCATCAAGACTGTCCTCATTGTTTATCTGACCGCATGTCTTGGATGGCTGTTTGTATGGCATCCTATCAAGAATCCACATATAATGGTATCTTTTCATTTTTCAACGCACTTAGCGCGTGGACTCACATTCGACAGGTCTCGCCTTACGATCACATAGTTTCACTGTCCGATCTTTTTGAACTTTTGCATCCGGTGGTTTTCAGATATTTCAGTGCAGGAACGATGTTTATTTCTAATTTCTATAGGTGGGTTGGTCCAAGATTTTTCGGTCAGATCCGATCCATGGTCCAACCCAATTTCAAGTGATTCTATCTGATTCTGGTCACGTATAATGTGCCCAAAAAACTGTCGGCCCTGATATGGTCCAGACTCACTATGATAAGCAGGCGTAGTCGCTCTGGTCCAAAACTCGGTGTCTAGAAAAACGGATCGGTCCCGGTCCGTCCGGTGCACCGAATGCAATATTTGGTCAATGCATCAAATAATTCGATCCACGATCCAGTGGATCAGCACATCTTTATGTACTCATTTCGAATAAGTTTTGATTTCTGCTCCCTATAGCCAGACAAATGAAAAACACGGCAATGCGATTACGGTACTCTTCAGGTGTCGGCGTTGTGCAAGAGCACGACGATCACCTCGCCGATATTTTACCAGTTCAGCAAGTACACGACGTCACTGAGCTCAGCGTTCAGCGTCATTGTTTACGTGATCGTCGTGCTCTTTCTGCAGAGGCGGACACGAGCATTGCGCCACTGCACTGATTCCACAACACTCCGCAGACAGACTCAAGTGAGCCATTCCAACCAAAATTGCTTTCTTCACAAAAATGACTAAAGCGACCTTCGGGGTTTTGAGCGGGCTCGCACAACTTTACCTGTTTTTCAATTGTTCGAAAAAATTCAGGAAAATGACTTGAGCCTTCTTCAAATTCAGGAAAAATCTGAACCTCCAATTTCCAACATTTGTTACAGTAAAACCCGACTATAAGAGAACGCTGGGAATTCGAAAAATGTCTCTTATATCAGGGTTTCTCTTTTATCCGGGTTCTACGTACATGTATGATTTCAGGTGCAGAGAAAGCTGACGGTGACGCTTGGCATCTCGAGCTTCTTGACGCTGCTGCTCGATGCCATTCCCCGCGCCATCGGCATTCACCTCTACCTGAACGACAATGTCAACCTCTTCCTGCTGATCAAGCTGAACGCGATGGCCAACGTGTTCATATTCACTCTGCGCCAACCTGAAATCCGTCACGGGATGCTTTACATGCTCAGTTGCTCGCAGTTGCCTGAGGACATCAACTTGTGGGATGTACCGTCACGTATGGGATCGCATCGACGCACGAATCCGAACGGAAACTACCGAGGAAGGCGTAAATGCGGTTTCCGCTATATGCCACCCGTGCGCGAAGTGTTTGAATTGAAGCCGCTCACCGCGAAATGCCAGCATAAGGACGTCAGTCGACTATGAAAGAAAGAAGTTACGTCTTGTCAAGTGAGAAACAATTCAGTTATATTATGAGCGTCGTTGCTGAGCATTCCTTTTATTAGCTAGCTATGTTACAGTAGAACCCGTAAAAAGAGCTGGTGTTTGGATTTCGTGCTTTACTACAGCTACAATATTAAATCGCGGATGTAAGAGCTGGAGAGAATTCGGGTCACATTTTTACTCTCTCTCTTATCTTTGCTGCTCACGAGCGAGGAGGAGAGATGCTTCAATAAACTTAAAGTGCATGATGAATACGAGCCATTTTGGTTGCAAGATCGTCTAAATTCTATCAGCAGAGGGAAGGATGGCTTCGTTTCAAATGCGGTACTTATTTGCACAAGAGTACCTGAAACTGAATCCTGCTGTTTCGGAGGGCATTGCCTGCTGTTCGTGTCCCTAATGAAAAGAAGTTCGCACCGAGTCTGTTGAGCCAGTTGCTTCTCTGGTTTCAAATCGAATTGTTCATCTTATTCTTGCGAGGAGCAAGCGGTAAATTGCTGGCTTTGAAGTCGTGAAGAAATACCGTTCATGACTTAATAGAGCCCCCGGGACTCTAATATTTTGGACTACCTTGAGAGCTGGTCTATTTTAAAGGGGGGCTGTATTTGAAATGGGCTCTAATATTTCGAACATCACCCCTACTGACCTCCGCACTGCATCTAAGTGTCCAAAACTTGACTTTTTAGCATTCACGTCCGTATTTCAGTCGATCTGGCCCTCCTCTTGTACTGGGAACAAGTGCTTCACCTTCCAGAAAAGTGTCTTCTAAAACCAGCCGTCGGAATAAGGGTCTCGTTACCATTCCGTTAACGAATAGTACCCCCTTTACCCGATCGTGGCACTACCCCTGAACGTATTGTATTACATCGACTACATCGGATAAGAAATTGATCCAATGCCAAGAAACAGTCAAGAGTCAAAAACGCTACTCTTTAGCATTTACGTCTTGATATCAGTCGAACGAGCGAAATGGAAAGCGATCACAATTACAATTTTCCTGAAACATCTCTAAAGTGTCTCCATTCCCGCTAAACAACTGCTTTGCTTTCTCAAACCAATATTTTCCGCAAACAACAGTACAGCGTAATACGTCGCTAATTTTTGGCCCTATGCCGCTGCTTGGTTCTGTACGATTCCAGTTATTATCATGATCGATCGGTCCTTCCGTATTCCAGTTGTCATGAGCACCAGTTGTTGGCTTTGGTTCTGGTAGCGCGTGTTGGGCAAAAACTAGGCAAGCAAAATGACGTCTACCATATACTTGGTTTGAATCTAGGTAACTACGTGCCTACCGCGTTTCCAAATGAAACTATGTAAGTATTTTGCATATTTTGGCTTATTTTGGCTTATTTCTTATTCGCTGTTTTATCTGGTTTTTCAGTTCACTCAAGTCCGAAACTAGACAAAATTTGAAACAAAGTAAAAGTAAAAATACATTACTTTTCCTTTCTTAAACTAGTTATCCAACACTGATGTTAGCCAAAGGTGGGCGTTGGGGTGTATTGGGGACATGGGCTCCGCCAGTACGGTCAAATCATTTTTTTAGCTCCAATGATTAAGAGTAACTAAAATTGTTGCGGTTAAAAGGCTCCAGGGAATTTTAGCTCAGGTCCCCTGATCAATGATCATTATCATCAACTATGTTTACTAAAAGTCAATAAAATTTCAACATTACGTACCAAATTGACAAACGAAACCGTCGACAGATCGGCTGTCAGAAATTCCCATACCAAACAAATTGCCTCGTCGCATGAAAACTCCATACATTTCCGTTCCATTGGGATTTATTGGTTGTCCTTGGATCCAGAAGTTGGACTTCACTGGAGTTTTACTTCCATCCGAATTCATCCAGTACCATGCTTGTCCGGGCTGAGCCGTCTCATTTGTTCTCAGTTGTGCGATCCCAACGAATTGTGTGAAGTCAACATTTACCCCCGGCTGAATAAAATCACATTTATTTTGGAACTCCTTTATATGATAATATATGCACATTGATTAAGGCTATTATATGCATCAATAATAGTACCGTAACATACATGTAACAGAGGTCCGAAACTGGGGGGGGGAGGTACGGTACTTTCGTGTAGGGATTCCGGCGCGAATTAAAAAAAACGTCAAAATTTTTTGTTTTTTTAGCGAAAATGTTTTTTCCCGGCCGGGGGGGTCCAACCCCTGGCTGGAGGGGGGTGACCCCCCAGATCACCCGGTTACAGGTATGTACCGTAATATTAATGTTGTGCAAAACTGTTTTCGCTTATAAATTAGATAGTGCAACACTTCAGAATCAAAAGCGCCCGATTCCCTATAAAGAATGCACCACATCAAAGGAAAGAAAGTGTAAATATGAGAAAAGCTGTACCCATTTTGAGAAAATTCGAATACCTCAGCTCTTCTAATAGGAAGGCACATTATCACTGAATGGTCCCTAACGCCGGTCGAAAAATAGAACTGTATGCTATTATATTACAAGTATGGCAACTTGAATATATTGTAGTTTATGGAATATCCGTCAGAATTATGCAGACGATATTCCTTTTCCCGAATTTCATTGCAGATTGTTCACTCAATTTATCTATTCCCAGTCGTTTAACAGTTACAAGACATAGCTTTTTCGGTCAACCAAACATCCACAGCCATTTCTGTTTACTTCACTGGTTTATGTATAAAAATCAGCGCAAGAATGAGCAATTTTTTTGCTAGTTCCGACGAAGTTGAAGTAGGATAAAGTGCGCAACACCGTTAGGCTCTTGGCCAGGGTGAAAATATAATATACCATGGATCGGGGTAGAATGGAGCTTTGAAAAAATATGTAGTAGTGAAAAAACAAAAAATGGCCTGCCCATTCCCTGAAAAATGTTGCTGACCTCGAGCAACGTTGCAGCCGACCATAAAAGCTGACCTTTACAACTGACTATTACAACTGACCTCACACAGGTACCGGGTTTTTCCGATTAGAAGCCCCCCCCCAAATACAAGCCCATCTGGGCTTCTATTCGGTTTGACTTTCCAATTAGAAGCCTATGGGCTTCTATTTGAGGCCAAAAAAGACGGTCATATATTTACAGATTTGCCATTATTTACGTGTAGTTTACACACAAAAAGCACGTTCTCACTTAAAATTTATTAAAATCAAATGCTATGTTCCGTCGTTTTGTGTACAAAAACAATCGAAAGGAAGCAAAAACGACTTGGTACTTTACCAAAAAAGCAATACTGATAGGTTATAATTGTATTTTTACTGCTACGTGCTATATTTACATGCCTTAATGGATATGATGAAATGTATTCACTAAAAAAGGCATGTCTTCAGTCGTTTTTGAGTTATAACACTGCAAATAGTGCTATGTAACCAAGAACATACCTGTAACCTGGCTGGAGGGGGGTGACCCCCAGATCCCCCTCCAGCCAGGGGTTGGACCCCCTGGGGGGTCCACCCCCCCCCCTCCCCCCCCGGCCGGGAAAAAACATTTTCGCCACGTAGTGGCGAAAAATTTTTTGACGTTTTTTTGAATTCGCGCCGG
>JAQGAX010000921.1:0-13205 GCA_034698105.1 Plectus exinocaudatus
CAGGGCAACGTGCATACGACGCATAAAAGCAATGCTAATCGCGAAACGAAAAACAGACGCGTCGCTTTGTGGATATTGAATGGAGACAAATGAATCGGGTCATGCCGCTGGTGGTAATAGGCGTCGTGAGTGCCTGCGGATGTCACGACCAGGGCGGCTTGTCGTCATCAGCTGCGAGTTGACGCTCAAATCCGCCTAGTTTCAATTATTTTTGAAGCAAGAGCGGAGTCGGGCCATTTTTTCTTGCTGCTGCAATCCGCTGTTAATGCGCCAATGGCGCGGCGGCATCTAATCGAATGCGCAATCAAAAGCGACTTGAGCGCAACTGATGTCCCATGGGCGTGATTTTATTCGGTGGTGCATTTCTCGGAAGATAGCTGCCGCTGCCCATTCGTTCGCTCAATTGTTCCTCCCCTCTCTGCTTGCTCACCTTCGCCTCTAGCAGTTGGTGTGTTATACTGCGGTTGAGCTCGAAATGGAATCGTCGCAAGGCATTGGAAACTAAATATACTGAAAATTGGCGCTGTCGTAAGTTTTTCGCGGGGTAGTACGTTCTGCTCTATGTAGCGTAATCATTCTCATGAAATATCGGGAAATGGGTCATGTTCCATTGCGTGCCCTCTTCGATAAATATACAGAATATAAAACAAACATGACGCTTGCTGCGGCCTCCTCGAAACCACTTCAATTTGACCAGTATATAAATACATGTATTTTTCTGCAAATATTTCAGACGTGGTTCGACTCATTATCTTAAGCCTTCAACATCATGAACAAGAACAGACGACCGCGTCGATTAAGCGGTGAGCGGAATTAATTGCCTCGCAGCGTAGAATTGCTTGCGGAAAGGATCCATCGTGAAAAATGAGAGGAGCGCAATCGTACCGATCTTGGTGGGCCTGCGCTTCCCGATAAGTGTCAATAATTTTGGCGCGCCAATTGCAATTGACGCGTCAATTTGGCGAAGGAGCCGGCGCTTCCGATTGACAAAGAATCAAGGAGTCGTTTGACGGACGTAGAGTGTGCCACTGAGTCGCCCGAACCGATCGACCGACGGCTCCGTCGGTCCGTCCGGCGTCTGCGCCGTTGGTCGTTCGTCAGCTCGTCGAACGCTCCTCCCCGGCCTTGCACCAGCAGCGCCGCGCGACCGGCGTGCGCTTCGACGCGCGACCATTAGTCCGGGTGGGGTGCCGTTGTTGGCAGTTGCGCGCAGTAGCCATGCTGTCAGAAGGACCAGCCGTGCATTCCCGTAAGTCACTTCCTGTCGACTTCCGACGGCTCACAGTTTGCCCATTTGTGCGCCACCCTCTTTAGGCGTCGGCAACGCTGGCGATGACGAGCCGCTGGTCGTCGCTCCATTCGACAAACCCAAGCGGCACGTCGAATTCGCGCGCACCTCGTCGACCACTTCCTCTAAAGCGTCTCGCACCTCCGTCATGTCGGCCAGGAAACTCGCCGAAGACGTGGAACGAATCAAATTACCTTTGGGGTCGGAACCCCCGCCAGCGCCCAAGGAAGCAGAAACAGAAAAAGATAAATGGATATCGGTGAGCGTGCGTCTGCTCTAATATACTGATGCTGAAACATGTTATTGCTTCCAGAAGGTAAAAGTGGTGCTACCTCATGTGCTGCTCGTGGCCGCAACCGGATTATACACTGTCATTGGTGCTGCTATATTTGCATCAATCGAACGACCCCACGAATTCAGAGTAAAAACGGAAAATGCAAAGTCTGTCCGAGAGATGCAGGTTATACGATTCTTCGACTTTTTTGGCCCCAAAATTCAACGTTTAGCTCGATATGCTTCGGACAGCGTGGAACTTGACGGAAGCGGGCGGAGCGGTTAGTGAGGAGGAATGGCTAATTATTGTGGAGGCTCATTTTGACGAAATTGTCGAGCAGACGTTCATCGCCTTCGAGGTCGGCGTTCGAGCGAACGAAATCTTCGATCATAACCACATCAATTTGGACTGGAACTTCCCATCAGCTGTCTTTTTCTCGACCACAGTCCTTACAACGATCGGTCTGATACATTACATATCAATCAACAATTTTAATTTGTTCGTCAGATTGAATTTTCTAATACGGCAAAAACCAAAGGAAAATCCTTAGCCCTCTATTGCCCCTGCAGAGGATTCTCAAAATTGCTCAAATAGTAACAAAAGATAGGAATTTGACGAGATTTGACGATTTTCTAAACTAGCACCCGAAACAATTATTGAAATCAGGCCTGTTGTCCACTGCGCCCACACCATTTCATGAATCTTTAGAAAGTGTTCTGTTTTATTCAAACTTGCAATGATGTAACACGCGCTCATCTGCAAGAAGCAATATCATCCTGCTCTGATAAAGTAGCTCACCCCGCGTCTTTTTGATTGGATGCGTGAAATACTGTGATAATTTTACAAAGCTCCTGATAGAGTTGATTTTGTTTGGGTTTATTATTTAGCTTGTAGGAGAGTTTATCTTGTGGAACTGTGGTTGTTTGGGACAGTATTCTTTGAATGAATAAGTTCATACGCTGATTCAGTCCCTCCCTACTTCAGGCTATGGACACTTGGTGCCGGTGACCTTCTGGGGTCGGTTGTTTTGCATCGCGTACGCGCTCTTCGGCATTCCTTTGACGCTGATCACAATCGCCGATCTGGCCAAGTTCCTCGCAGACATCATAACTGACACGTACAATTATTTGCTTCGCGTCGGCGCCCGTCTGTGTCATTTCGGTAATCGCCGTCCCATTACGACCGATGGGATCTGTGATCGGTGATCGATTAAGGCTGTAAAAGCGACTCGATGGAGCAACGGTCGGAGAATGGCGGCATCCTCGGGCAACAACAGGCGGTCGAGCAACCGGGGCACGGGCCGGACAGCGAGAGTAACATGAGCGAGCTGACGACAGTGTCCGGCTTCTTCGTGCTCGCCATCCTGCTCGGATACACGACCGCGTCTGCGTTTATGTTCGCAGCGTGGGAACCGGACTGGTCGTTTCTCGACGCGTTCTACTTTTGTCTGATTACCATGGTGCGCATGTCTGCTTGTTTTTGCGCCCATCACACGCGACGGCCATTCTAGGTGACAGTGGGATTTGGTGATTTGGTTCCCAATCGACTGGTGCCTGGCAGAGAAATCTATCTCATCTCGGCAATTTTCTTCATTTTTTTCGGCCTAGTCTTAACTACTATGTGCTTGGTGAGTGGCAGACACTTATGCACCTTTCACTCGACAATACGGTCTACTTTTGTTAGGATCTGATCGGCTCCGAGGCCATAGACAACGTACACTACTTCGGTCGTAAGATCGGGTCGGCGAAAGACGCACTGGCCTTGCTGCAGGGCAAGGGTAAAGCGATGCAAAATCTCTTCAAACGCTACCACAAGAAACTCGGCTACACACAAGAGCAGGCGCAGGAGATGTGGTTCGCCTACGTGCCCAAGGACATTTACCTGTGGCGCTTCATCGACCAACTGAACGGATCGTCGCCGACAGAGTCGGCCAGAGAAGAAATCGACCTGCAGCTCAAAGAAGGCGGCGAAGACGGCGGAGAGGCGCTCTGGTACCCGCCAGTGATGGACATTCGATGAGTGTGCTGCTGGTGGTTGTCGGTGTGCGGAGAAAAGTTGCAAGAGACTGGACTGCGTATCAGCGCGAACGCATCGCGGGTCATGGGCGTCGGCGGGGCGGGCCGCGTTGCAGAAGAGACCGAAAACGTGTCGCGAGGGGAGCCGGTCGGGCGTTCGAGGCCGCCGTGTCGGCGATGCGGCGACACTGCAGAGTCGCAGCGGGCACAGGCGCGCTCGGTCGTCGCGCACAGGTATACGGCGCGCCAGCGGTAGCTCTCTCGTATTTATTCAGTCGTGGCTGCGGGTTTGGTCGGGGCCCGTGGTTGCGGTTCCAGCAGCTCTGCCCTCTGTCGCTCGCCACGTACAACACTGTCTTCGCTCAGCAGACCGTAGTCGTCGCCTCGGTTGGTGTCGGCATCGTATCTCGGGATCTGTCTATTTCGTCGGTGGTCGGTTGGTTGGTGAGTGGTAAACATGCCGTCGTCACACATTCCGCGCTATCTCGTCGGCTTCACGCTGGCTACGGCCGGCCAGGACAAGGAGAACCTCGGCGCCGACGAGGCTGAAATCATCGCCGTCTCCTGGGCCGTCGTGGATACCAAAGAGCCCAAGGTGAGCTTTTTGTCCTTTTAATTTATCTTATTCGGCTGACGGGCATTGTGATTCTAGTTGGTCGCCGTGCACGACAGTCTTGTGCAGCCGGACGACTTGAGCAAGGTCAATTGGGATGTGGTGAAGGAAAAGGGTATCGTCGACGTGGACGTTCAGAAAGCGCCCCGACTCTCAGACGTCCTTGGACAGGTGGCATTCTTTCGCAGTCATGTCTGCATGCTGACGCAGGCATTCGTTTCAGTTTGATGTGTATTCAACGCAATCGTTGTATGATGCCGACGGTCAGTCGGCTTTTGTTCTGGTCTCCGATGGACAGCTGCCACTTCGGCAGGTACTACACCCAGAGGCTCTACGCAAGGATATTCATCTCGGTCCGGCCTTTGCCGCCTACTTCGATATACGTAAAGAGATTCGGCGTCTGTCCAACAACAACGAGGATCCCGGCGTTTGCGTTTCACTGCGCGACGCCATCGACTGTAAGGCTTTTGCGGACAACGTGGTGTGAAGTGAGACTATGGTGAGCTTGCAGTGGCGAGTGCCTCTGTGCCCGGTCTAGCGAGATCTACTGATGACTCGGGACCACAGAGTGAGAGCAAAGACTTGGGAGTGGCGATCATCAAGACGCTGCTGGACGCGAAAGCGAAAGGTGGGCGGTGCTGCGCGTGTCGGTGTGTGTTGACTGACTGCTCGGCTGATGTGTTCTCACTAACTCGAATGCGATTGTCCGCTTGCATGCCGCCAGACCCCGACTGACCGCTGCCACTGACCGCACTACTCACCTCACATCCGTCATTGACCACTTACTGTCGCGAATTCTGCTCTAGGGCTTGAGGATGGTTGCTTCCGGGAGCCGGACCGGGTCAAACTTCACTTGGAGCATGGAATCTGGTAAGGGCGTGCTCTGTTTCATGGCGGCGCGGTGTCGGACGGTGGTGTGGCATTCCTGTCGCCGGTTACGGTAGCGATGGTCGATAGCTGACACTGGAGCAGCCCAGTTGGGCGGCGGCTTCGCTGCGCACAATTCGGCGATTAGGCTCGGTCGGTAGCTGTTTACCGGTGTTCCGGCGGGCGGTCGCTTTTGTGTGGGCCGCCGGTTATTGGTGTCGCAGCTGCGCAGGGGTGCACATATCTGCGCGTATAATAGCCGGTATTTGCCCCGGTGGTCCCCTTCGTTTTGCGTCAATCAAACGCGCCACTGTTTGACCAGCCACTGACAGTTCCCCGTCCGGCCGTCCCCGATCGAGGGTCCGTCGTTCAGATCTGATCGACATGCCCGCTTTCAGCACCAAAGACGACGTCATCGACTCGAATCTCGTCGTCCGCGCCAGAGGACTTCCGTGGCAGTCGTCCGATCAGGATGTTGCCAAGTTCTTCGTCGGGCTGAACATAGCCAAGTCAGTAATTCTTCTTATTCTTTTCTCATTCACCGACAACAACACAGAGTCTGATTTCGCACACAATTTTGCGGCTGCCAACACGCGCGATATGTCAAAGATTTGCGATTACAGTCTTTTATCGGCCATTTTTTGTTCGTAATATGAGCGGTAGGCGCCGCAGTGACGGACGATCGATCATATATTGCACCATAAGTGGCAAACGTGGCGAAGAAGTGCGTAATGGATGATATCCCATCGAAGCACCGCCGTTCCGTCTGGACTATCACCCGCCCGTGAATTCATGTGCGCCCATGCAGACGTGTTGATTCTGCAGTGCGCGTGAAGTGCAGACCGTAACCTTGAGCCACGCGAATGAATGGACGGGAAGTGGCAAGTGCCGCAGGGGATGTCGGGTCGCATAAGGCGCTCAGCTGATCGCCGTTGCGGTCGCGATCGGCGCGCGGAAGCGACGACCTCATTTGCGCCCGTCGCAAAGTAGGCAACTCTTCGCGCGTCCTCAGCACAGTCAGTCGGCGCTGATGGACGCGCAGACTCCGGTCAGCAACTCTGCCCACACGGCGGCGTCACTCAGCGACGACGGGGACTGGTTTCGGGCAAGAGCAGTGGATATATTTGCGTGCGCAAGGGGCTTGGGCGACTCATCTTCGCGACAATGCGCTGACCGCGCCGTCAACAGCGGGCGCCCGGCGCGTTCTCACTTGTTTGCCCCGGGACACAACGACCGACGACCCTTGGCGGCCCGACGACACATATCAATCAGCAGTCGCCCCGCCGCGCAAACAACGTTGCACACGATTTTCACGTTTCAGGGCGGGAGTAGCCTTATGTTTGTCTCGCGAGGGTCGGCGCAACGGAGAGGCTCTCGTACTGTTCGAAACTCGCGAGCACAGAGACATGGCCCTGCGTCGTCATCGCCACTTCATGGGCAATCGCTATATCGGTAGGTCATGCCACTTCAGTTCAAAACATTATTTGTGGATCAAACTGAGGCATTAAAAATAAAATAAAATAAATAAAAAATATTTACAATCAAATTGTTTGTTGGCGTTCATATGATCATTAAAATTCCCTTTGGATATCCAACCGATGGGCCGGCTTCATGCCTTTTCAGATTAAATAAATAAATAACGCTTTCGATTTGCAGAGATCTACCGTGCTACGGGCGAGGACTTCATCGAGGTGGCTGCAGGTCGGTCTGTCCGCTGATCGCCGATCGCGAATGTTTACATGGGCCGTTTTTGCGAGCGGCCGACGGCGAAATCGGAGCTGGTCTAGGGCGGGGGCATGCGCGGGGCATTGTTGCCAGTCGGTATCGGAACCACCTGTGCGCTGCACGCAGCGGTCGGGGCGACGCGTATCGACGCATGCAGAGGCGAAAGCGCTGGTTAGGTTGACCAAACAAGCCATTCTTCGTGCGCCCATTGCACACGCCGTTAGTAAGAAAGCCGTCTGTCTGCTGAGCGGTGCGCGGGAAAGGCGAACGATCGGTCTAAAGACGGAGCGACAGGTGTTGCCGCTTTCGCTATTAGGCGTCGAGCCGAGGTGCCGGCCGGCGCGTTCCCCGCTGACGACCGATGGCCACCGTTATCAGCAGCGGCGCGGGCGAGCTGCCGTCGTCCGGATCGGGCGACGAGTCCGACTCGGGCCGGCGTCTCCTCATCGAGTTTGTCGAGACGGCCGTGCGACAAGGCCCTTGCAGTCTGGCTCAGCTGCGCGATCGTCGTCATCACCGGCGCGCCGGCATGTCCTGCGGTACGTACAGTGCGGCCAGTTCACAGCGAAGTCGGCACGCGCCGCGATCGCATCTCTAATGGCTTCGAATCGCCGGCTCCCATTCGGAACATCGGTCGGCGGTCGCATACCGAGCCGTTAGCCTACTTATTTATGCGACCTGCCAGTGCCGTGCGCAGCATCCATCGCCAATTCTGCTGCTCCGACAAGCGAGCAGTTACTATGGGATACTGTATCCTGTTGCTGCGTACTCTGTTCGCTCCCTTTTCTCATATTGGGATCATCGTCTTATAATAGTACAATGCCGAGTACAAGTGATAACAGATTATCTTTTTATTGCATGCTTGACTAGATGGCTGATCACCTGATATAAATTTCAGGCAACAACTCGGAAGCGCAGGAGTTTCTGACTCGCGGCGCTGAAGTGATCATTCGAATGAGAGGTTGGTAGTTGCAGTGCGGTTGTTGTAAGCGCTTTTACGATATTTCGCCGTTTTTAGGATTGCCCTACGATGCGACCGCTAAACAAATCGTAAGCTTTTTGCTTGTCTGCCGATTGAGCGGTGGAGACAACCATGTCTCAACTGTAACGATATGTGACTGGGCCTCGCACGCCGACCGCAAGATAAGCGGCGTCTGTATTCTTTTCTACGCGCGCCCCGGCCGTCTGGGTGAAGTGGGCGCTGCTGTTTACTTCCGATTATCGCCCAAAAAGCACCTGCTACTTTAAGAACTGAGTCAGCATCGCTTTCAGCTCGATTTCTTCTCGGCTGGTGACAATGGCTGCGAGGTGATGGAGGGCGAAAGAGGCGTCCTGTTCGTCAACAAGACGGACGGACGAGCCACTGGCGACGCATTCGTGCTGTTCGCGTCTGAGGCCGATGCGCAAAAAGTAGCTTATATTTAGTTGAATACCGGTAGACATTGATGTGTTGAAGGCGCTCACCAAGCACAAAGACATTATCGGAACCAGATATATTGAACTCTTTCGCAGCACAACAGCAGAAGTGCAGCAAGTGAGTTGATTTTGCTTTTGCTTGCATGCATGGCGCCGAGTCGACGGTCAACACGGCCGTGGAAATGACGGCTGGGCTGGGACGCAGTGCGAACGGGGCTTAGCGCCGGACTCGTTCTGTAATCCCCCGCCCCCGAGGGCCGGTCGTCTGGTCGGCGTCGGTCGTTCGCTACGCCACGCTCGTCGGCGCCGACTAGCTGCTGCCCGCGACCAGCGTGCGAGCGAGTGCCGAACCGCGCGTTGTAGGTGATCAACAAGAGCATGGAGCCGCACCGCAGCGAGTCGCTCTCACTGGCCGCCACCGGTCTCGTGGGCGCCGTTCCAACCGGCGTCGGACTGGCGGGATCGCTGCCTACGCTCATGCCGCAGCAAGTCGTCATCAGCGGCAGTCGGAAAGATTGCGTCCGTTTGAGGGGTAAATCTTGTGCTTTTTGCATCTGCTTCGAAAGCCTGAATAATTGCTTTTGCAGGACTGCCTTACGAGGCTCAGGTGCAACACATTCTCGAGTTCCTCGGTGATTTTTCCAAACATATCGTCTTCCAAGGCGTGCACATGGTGTATAATTCGCAGGTGGATAATCGATTTGTCGCGCTTCGACGATGATTAGAATGTTTTAGGGCCATCCCAGTGGGGAAGCATTCATTCAGATGGACAGCGAGCAGGCTGCGGCCGCCTCTTCGGCCGACCGACACAACAAATACATGCAGATCGCCAAGAAACAGCGGTACATTGAAGTCTTCCAGTGCAGCGCCGACGACATGAACTTGGTTCTCACCGGACCAACTTCTGGGCCGGTTCTACCTGGCGGCATGGGTCAGACTCGTTTGCCATTATCGCCGGGTGAGTTTCTTTTTTGTAGTAGTCAGCGACATGATCATATTGACATAAATATGTTTTTCAGGCACTACAGTGCTTCAAGGAGCTCACCCCGGGTTGGCGTCGCCGACGTTTTCGCAAGGGAATCTGATCAACATGCAGATGCTGCAGCAGTTTGCGCTGCAAAATCAGCTAGCCGGCGCTCGCCCGATGTTCGGCGGTCATGCTGGTTCGTTGCTCAAATGGACCGTACCGATTCATATCTCGCTGTGCATAGGTCTGAATGGCGGCATGATTCCTGTTCTCAATACGCACCAGGGGCCGGTCGTCTACTGGCCGTACCCGTCTCCTCCGGTGTCGCCGAGCAACTCGTTCTACGCGGTGCAGGCGCAGGCGGCGGCGGCGGCGGCCCTCGCCGCGCAGCAGTCGATGGCGGGACCGGCGATCGTGCTCATGCGCGGGTTGCCTTTCAACGCGTCAACAACGGATATTCTCGCTTTCTTCCAAGGCTACTCCGACGTACGTTTCGATCATCTTTCTGCTAAGGCGACACATTTACTATTTGACTTTTCAGGTGACAGCCGAGTGTGTGCAGATCCAGCGAGCGGCGAATGGGTCTCCGACTGGCGATGCACTGGTTACTTTCGGTTCACGGATGGAGGCGGAGCGCGCCGTGGTTGAGAAGAACCGCGTGCCATTGGGCCCGCGGCCCATTGAGCTGTTCCTCTATTCCATCTGAGCGTGCTTCTCACGAGCCTGGACATTCGCGCAAAAATGTTTTCTGATGGTGGTGGTGGTGGGTGCAGTGGTACGGCTTCAGTCATTACTGTTCCACTCTTGCCACGCGTGTTGCCGCCGAATGGTATTATTACTCTGTTGCTATATTCACAGTTTCATCCGCTTATTTGCACTTTTGGCATTTGTACAGCATCACGCACGCTTGTTGCCTTGTCGGTACCCTAAGGTTCGGTATTTATTCGATCGGATTTTCATATTGCGACCAACTGGTAGACAGTACCTCCGCCAATCTGTGCGGTGTTCGTTGTTCTTCGCTTCGTCTTCTTTGTATACTGTAACTGATGTGCCGGTTTTCACTGGTCGACAGTCGAATCGTTCGTCTGAGTGCCGCAATGTGCCTTGTGAGTGTATAGCCGAGTAGGTGATGGGCTTGCACCAGTACTGTTTTTAATTGTCACCAGACTCTGTAATTTGATATCAGGCTGCAGCAGAAGTAGAGAAAGTCGTCAGCATGTGCGCCTACTAATTGAAATGTGCTTCTAGCGCGACTGTATAGACATTGAATGTCGATTACGCCAATTGTTCGAAAACGACGAAATCACACGGTGTCTTCCGACCTGCTTCCATTACGAATTCGTAAATCACATGCTAACCATAGCCACTATCATAATACGATACCGATGATATATGTACTTGATGCTTCAGTGACTGACTAACCACGTACTCCTTTCCACTAACCATCGTTTTTGTTGTTTTGCGCCAGACCCCTGTGTTATTGCAAGCAATGGTGGAACCCTTGCCGTGCTTGTGCCAACTCGTTAACCGCATGATGATACTGTTAGAAGTACGGCACGGCGACCAAGGCCTTGCTCGATAGATCGCTTGTTTGTCGCCACCGTCGCCCATCGCACTCTCGAGTTCGTGATATGTGTGTACAGAGCCGCTCTTATTTTTTTCAACTCTTCCTGTTCGTCTTTCTCATAGAAACCAGACTTTTTCGTTGTTGTTTTTGTTTGTGAACGTGTTTTCTTCATTTTCTTCATTGTTTTGAGCTTGGTAACTTATGGCTGCCGTGCGCACTCGTCGCTGCATTGTTGGGGCTTGTGCACACAGCTCGGTGGACTGTGGCTCGCGGTTGGTGGTTGCATTGATGGGCTTAGATCCGTGTAGAGGTGGGCGCAGCGTTGTGTCGCTGTCGCAATGTCGAAAGAATCTCGATTGTTGGCCGCCAAGCGCGCACTTGCTCTGTTCTCTAACAGTTCCTCTTTCGCAGTCAGTGCGCTCAATACTGCTCGATGAGGGCTGTCCCGATTGTTGCTCGATCGAACATACGTCAACCTTTGATTTTATCAATAAAGCTGTTCTTTGTCAATCCGAACGCCGTTGCTTCGATTGCTTGTATTTTACAACAACACAACAGTTCACATCAGTGCATGCAAGTTTGTCAAATGAGACTATTGAGACAGTAAGCAGACCGCAAAGAAATAACAGCGCAAGCCATGTATTTCACTCGCATTCCTTTTATCGGTCTAAGGCGTTAACAGTCGTCTGATTGCTACTGTTAGTCGACTATAACGCTATAAGTATGCAAGCAAGGAGCGAAGTATGAATGAATCGAGAATGAATCGAGAATGGGTCTAGCCGACGGCCTTGAGTAGCTGCTTGTCGGCCGGGACATCGCTGGCGATCTCGGTCTCTGTGTGCGCGTGCTCGAAGGTGATGGGGAAGGAGGTGGGCATGTCAGCCAGCGACACCTCTTCGTCCCTAGGTCCAGGGGTGGGCGTACACGTGGGCGTCGTCTTGATCACGGATGCGGGCACGGGCAGTTGGCTACTCTGACGGCGCTCCAACTGGCGCTTGACGATGTCTTTGACGTCGTCGGGCAGCGGCGGAGCCGTGTCCTCGAACATGTCGCGGTGCGCCTGAGCAGCTTGCAACTCGGCTGTACGCTGTTTGCGCCACTGGTCGTATCCGCGCTGCAGTTGGTCACGGCGCTCGTCCGTCGTCGGCCGCTCGATGACGGTCTCGAAGTTGCCCCCGGAGACGCTGATCAACTCCATGGCGACGTTCTCGGCCGTCACTGGCTGGCCGTTGATGAGCAGGAAGCGGTCGAGAGCGCGCAAGTAGTCAGCGGCGACACTGCCCTCCTGTACTCGACTGATGATCACCGTGTGCGTCGACGCCTGGCCAAACGTTAAACCGAACGAACGGTCATCGTCCATAGCGTACTTTACGCTGACCAGCAGGTAGTCGAAGCCCTTGCGACGCTTGATGATCGATTCGAGCTCTTCGGGCAGGGCGGGGGTGGCGAGTGAGGGAGGCGGCGACGGCTGTTCGAGCGCTGTTGGACGGTATGCTCGCGCATTACTTGCAATGTAAGCAGAGCGCTGCTGCCAGTGATCCGCTGCACGTCGGCCAGGTGCAGCACACGTTCACCGTTGATGGACACGAGCCTGTCGCCGATGGGCAGCGCCGAGTTGTGCGCCGCCGCGTTCAGTTTGCGGACGATCACCCGACGCCGTTGGTCCATATCGCAGACCAGTCCGAGCGGCTGCTCCGGCAGCCGGCGTATATCGATGATGACGCGGTCGACGTCTTGCCCAACCATCTCGACGTCGTCCTTGGCCCGCGCGACGAGCAGCTGCAACTGCCCGGCTGCCGCCGCCTTGGTCAGCAACACGTACAGCTCGGTGGTGGTGCTGAACGACTCGCCATTGACGGCGACGATACGATCCGTCTTGAGCATCTTGGGCTCGGTGTTGCTGAGTGTCAGGCCCCGCTCCACTCGCTGCTTGCCCTCGCGCGTCTTGACGCCGTCTTCGATCTTGACGCCGCCCACCACGATCGTCAGCAGCTCTTCGCCCACCATTGCCGTTTTTCAATCGGTTCAGTCGCTCAGTGTCAAAGCAATGTGACAGAATGGAGACTGACATCAGTTTCTCAATGCTACCTCAAATTTTTCGAGGACCGAATCAAAGCGATTGTTTGTCATAATGATCTTGATTCTAATTTCGATTAACCGATAGTAATTTTGGAAGCAAAAATCCAGTCACGGAAGCAAAAATGGTACAATAGTCAACTAAAATATTGTAAAAAACTGCATTAATGCAAAACTGCAAATTCTTCACTAATTCTTTATTTTGCATTGCTTACAAAATTTTCCTTGCGATATTGGCATGCAAACTGTGTGAAGGGAAAGATTATTAGTTAGAAAATTGACACGTGTCAAACTCGGAATACACAAGTCACATTTATGCATTCAGTTAATCAACGAAAGAAAAACACATGTGAAAGAAGCGGTTCGGTGCTCGTTTGCGTATGAGAAACGCTGCGCT
>JAQGAX010000922.1:0-13202 GCA_034698105.1 Plectus exinocaudatus
ACAGGTGGTCGGATCGACTCTGTTCAACATGCTGAGGCTGGGCGAGAGTGAGACCGATCAGAACGAACGGCCGCTGAACCCGCAGAAGATCGTCGGCGCTGAGATTCTGCTTAATCCTTTCGAGGACATTGTTCCGCGTGAACTGCCGAAAAATCGCGAGGATAAACCGAAGCAGAAGAAACCGGAGTCGCAAATGAAGGCTACTAAGTGAGCATATCGACTTTTAGTTGATGCATTTTATTTCATTATACGTTATTCAGAAATTTCTCTTTGCTGTCATTTGGTGATGAAGCCGAAGAAGACGAAGAAGTCGCTACGAAATTGTCGCAGGTACGTTATTACTCTTTCCTCTCTGTGCCTTATTATTTGAATTTTTCAGAAATTGGGAGCGAAAGGCAAAAGTGCGCATGACGTATTAGCGGACGCTGACGAATCACTGGGACTGAGTAGCGAGCCGGCCGTAAGACGAGAAGAACTCGGTGACGACGCCGCTGATGTATGCCCACATTTTTATTTGGATTATTTGGAACAAGTGCTGAGTTTAGGAAGCAGCGCCAGTAGACGAAGAGGAGATGAGTCGAGTTCGGTCGCGAATCAGGGACAAGCTGAGCAAGAAGCAGTCCAAACACGGAGATAGTCGCAAGGAAGACGACCCTGATCTCCAACAGCTAATCGAAAGCGAGGAACAGATGCAGGCTCGAGCCAAAGTGTATGGTTTCTGCTTCAAAGCCTTAATTTTATTGATTTATAATATTATTATTGCGCTTTCCTGTTATTAGTAGCGCCTCTTTTCAGCGACAACTTGAAGGCCGAACTAAAGTCGTTGCAAAAGGACTATATGAAAGCATTGCGCAAACCGAAACCAAAGGTTGAAATACATGGTACGAGTGCTAAGAGAGGCTCCTTTATGAAATTTTCTTTTGATGAACTTGATTCCTTTACAGAAGAAGTTGTCAAGTCTGAAGGTCGACTGGTCTATGAAGAACTCCGCAACAAATTCGTTGCCAACGCTAAAGGACTGGTCAAGCAGAAGGAGAGTGGCCGTGAGGATCAGGCAAGTGGAATTGACATCGCTGCTATTTTGGGGTTGAATTGCTTCTTGAGACTGTGGCCATTGTTTTTCAGACAATGCAGATGCTCACGAAGTTTAAATCTCGCCTTGAAAAAACGAACCGTGAAGCCATTTTGTTCGACCGAAAGCCGAAAGCTGCGCCCGAAGATGACAAGAAGGACGTGGAAAATGTTTCTGAACGGCTTGCTGGCGATGGCGACGAGGCTCCCAACCTGGAAGAGAGCGGCAGACTCGATCTGGATGCAGAAGATGTCGAAGGCGACGATTGGTAGGTGTGGGGAGGGGACGTGCGACAACATGTTTATGTGATTTTAAGGATGGCGCACAAGTTCGTTGCCCCCGAGGAAGATAGCGGCGTATCCCGCGCCAAAGATGCCAATATGCGGGATGTCAGCGAGGACTGGTACGACATTTACGACCCGCGCAACCCCATGAATCAGCGCCGACGCGAAGAGCTCGCCGCCGCCGTGGGCAGCAGCAGCGGCAGCAACGCCGTCGACGCCCCGCCGGCCACGAAACGCCCCAAGTTGTAATCCGTCGCATGCATTCTTCATTGTACACTCACATTGTACATTTTACGCTCGCATTTTTCTCAGTTTTTATTTCCACTGATGAATAATTCAAATATAATTCTCGAGCGCTTACGGAACTGTCAACTATCGAAGCATTGACAATTTTTTGCAAACACACATACGGGATACAGTACCCTCTAGGCTTAATCTTTCGCGCTTCGCAATCAAAATACAACAGTCAACAACGAACAGCAGAGGCAAAAATATGGAAAAGTGAACGAATGGTCTGACGACGAATGGGCAGGCCATGACAATAGCAGAATCATCAATGGTGGTGGAAGGTGGAAATGAGGCGTAGGAATTATTATGCATTGGCGGGTGACCGCCAATTAGCAAGCGGTTGGGTGGCGGAACGATCAAGTAATGACATCATGCGATATTGATGCGAGCACCGAATGTAACCCTAAACCAAAACACCGTCGAGTTGTTGGCAAACGGTCGGCTAACGGAAGTGGATGGGGCGCTTCTGCTGTGTGAGAGAAGAACGACGCTGGCCACTGCCAAGAAAACGGTACAGGAGGAAAGTGAAACGAGTCTATGCACAGTAGCGCTCTTTCAAACGCATTGTCAAATTTGAACAAGGCGAACAACCGAACAATATAAAAATTGGCGACAACAACCGATACCGCGGCCATAACACAACGGGGCGACTGCTGATTACACAACTGAATCGACTAGCATTACTGGGCGTTAGGTCGCCCATCTTAGAAAATATGGTACAATTTCTGAGAGTTCCAACGCGCCATATTTACCACCGTCTAGAAAGCGGAAGCCGTCAATTCGTAGCTACGCCGGATAGCACAGATTACTACCGAGACAGACAACTGAGATATCGTAGAGCGACAGTGTGCAACAACGAGGCAGCTCCCTGACGAGTACACGGACGCGACTATTTACACGGGGCGTTCTCAGCGTAAGATCAACTCGAATAGACTCCTCACTCCATTGCACGCAAGCGAGCGCTTAGCTTCGGCGAACGAAAATTTGTTAACGAAAGGCGATAGTCTATAAACGGGCGTTAATCAGGTACTTGCAGCAGTGGGTGAGCAGCTGCTTTCCCTGAGACGACGCCCGACCGTTGCCACTCTCTCTGGTGTAGATGTCGAGACCGTATTGGCCTTCTTCAGGGAAGTGTAATCGGAAGATAATCTGATCGCCTCTGACCGTCTGTGAGATGCATTTGCCCAGTCGGCGATCTTCCATGCGGTTCTTGTGCAGGTTGCCGACGAATTCTACCAGCGGCTTCGACATTCGGAAGCGGATTTCGAGTTCGCGGCCGCTATTGACGATGGCGTCTTCGTGAGTCAGCGGAATTAGACCGAACAATCGGTACGCCTTGGCCGGTCCCCATTCACCGCTGGCGCATTCTGGCAGCGGCACCATAATCACGTTCAGGTGGTCGCATACGATCTGTAATCGAGCAATTTATATGATCGTAAATGGAAACGAGAAACGCACCTTAAACTTGCAGACGCTCTTGAATTTCATCGGTTGTCCAGTAAGGTACTCGCCAGCTGTGACTGCGTTGGCGAAAATGTCCAGCAGCATGGCGCCGCGGCAAGGGACGTGCACGCGGAATACAACCGAGTGACCGACCACTGATTGCATGACGAAGCGCTTGAGGTTCATTCCGTTAAACTCCGATTCGTCGCCTTCGTAGAATCGCAAGTTGTAGTGGAAGATGAGGGAAGAGATGGCGTCCGGCGACATGTTAATAGCCACAGTGGCAGCTCCAGTGCTGTCAGCCGGTACGACAGCCAGCAGATGCGTGTCGGCGAAGCTGAGACCGTAGCGGAAGAACAGCGAACGCACGAAGGGGAGCTGCTCGAAGTCGCGCAGCAAGAGCGGTCGTTTCAACAGCTGCCACTCTGGCTGGTTGGGGAAAAACTCGTAGATAAACTCCTGAAATGTGATAGTGTTTTTTCATATGTTAACAAAAGAAAGAAATATTTACTTCAGGATCAGTCATAAAATAGTGGTCGTCGTATTCGTATCGTAGGTTGTCGTTCTTGGACGGGGATTCCTTGTCTTTGCCGTTCCTCGATCCATTCCTCGCGACCCCGGGCCCATCCTTGGCATTAACCAAATGTCGGGCGCCCCAGTTGCATTGCACGAACCTCCACGACCCGTCCAAGAACACTGCATTCCACGTGTTGCGAAAGCGACTGTCCTCGAAGCGGAAGCCGGGCTGGTAGCCGGCACTCTTGCTGTACCCTTTGATGACGACGCAGTGCAATCCCGCATAGCTGTATTAGATGACGTTGATGCTATTTTCTACGGTTGGCAACAAAGTGCTTGTGGTAGACTCACCTGCACAATCGTTTGAACAGCACATGATAGCTTTCTGTGCCATATTTGATTCCGCGCAGCAATCCCATTGGCGTGTTATTATCGACGGCGTGGTCGAATTCCATTAGATTTAAATTCTTTACAGTGATCCACCGGTAAATGGCACTGAAATACGAGGAAGATGGCGGTTTCATTTGCTCGCATTGCGTCCTTGTTGGTGCGTACCGGGCTTTGTCGACATCACACCGTGCGCCCAAAGTGAGCGTCCGAATGAGTTCGGTGAAAGTGGTAACATCCGACTGGGCGACGCTGATCGCCGTCTGATCGATCGATTCGAAGACTGTCGTGTCCGTGTACACTTCTCGTTTGCGCGAGATGGGAGGAAAAGGTGGCGGCGGTGTTGTCGGATACGACGGTGGTCCCTGTTCGCCGTCCGATCCCAGTTCGGCGCCGTTCTCGCCGTTGTAGTGCTGCAAAAGGGAGCGTGCATCTCATTGGGTGACACTGTTGACAGCATTGCCGAATTTGTTATTCGGTCACCTTGCGCGGTGGTGCGGCGTCTATTAATGGGCTGCCTACGCTGGTTTTACAGACGTTCCAGTTTTGATGCAACACAATTCGACTGCACTATAAGATATCCAGTTCCTATCGGGGACAACTTTTTCCATTAAAAAACAAGTCGCAATGATAATCATCCGGCCAATCTTTCGTCATTCAATGGTTGTGGCAGAAGAATAAAATTAATACCCCGTTGCGTCGAGCCTGTTTGAAGAGTTCCAGCATTTCCATAGCCTGTTTGTCCACCAGCTCGGCCGTTTGCATGCGTTCACGTTCTTTCCTGAAACCGCCGCGTTGGATATTCGAAGGGTACACAATAAAGAAACTGTAAAAACCGTTTATGATGCAGCGTCTCGAGTTTTTTTTCTCTTTTGATTGTGAGGTGCCGCAGCAACTCGGCTTGAGCTTTTTCCGCGGCCTGACCGCGCTCCTGTTTTCTGGCCAGCTCGGCCAGCGCCTGCTCCCATTCTTCCTGAAAGATAAAGTTCAGTGGAAGGACGGCCGGCCGGTACGTGTCAGGAGGCAGAGCGCGGCAGCAGGGGATGTCTGAGCGGATGTACGCGTCACGGTTCAAGTGGGCGTCCAAGGTTTTTGCGAGCGAAGAGCAAGATCGTGTTTGCAAGGCAGGGCGGCTGTTTGTCGGTTTGAGAAAATCTGGAGTGGGGCTTTTCGCCAGGCGCTTTTCTCGGCGGACCTCCATGATGCGGCGGCGGAGAGACGTGCGACGGCCACGCGCGATATTGGCAATCGTGTGTGGGGAAGCGCCGACTTGACCTTGACACGGTCGCCTCGACAAGACGGAGCGCCGGCGTCGCACCGACAACCTTGGAGACATCATTTGTTACAGCAGCGCCATCGCGGTTGTTGGACCCGCTGGTCATTGGAGGTCGTCCCTCCGTCGCACGGTTGTCAACATGCGCAGCAGGACTCACCTTGGTCTCCCGCTGAAATTCGCTCTCCTCTTGGGCGCGATGCTCGCTGAACTTGAGGTACAGGTTGTCCTCATCACCGCGGTGTACCAATTCCAGTCGCGTCTGTGTATCAAAGTCCTGCAAACACGCGTGTGAGAGTTGCGCCCTGAGATGCGATATCAAAGCGAGATGCGATTCGAGCGGCGGCGAGCCCGCCGGGTCACCGGCGACAGTGACGCCAAGGGCAAGAACGACGTGAAAACAACTCGGGATTACTGCCACATTCCCTGCGCGAATGCAGCAAAGTTAGAGGAGCGCGACACGAAAGAGCAGTTCATCCGGTCGAAGGAACTATGTCGCGAAATGCGTCAAAAAGATCAAAAATTGCGTGAGGTGTTGGCCCAGAAAAATATACGCGGACCAGAGCGCTCGCCGCCCTTCTATGCGAGTTCCTTTCCCACGCTTTCGGTAGCTCGGAGCGCCACAAAAGGCGCAATAAATCGCTGTTCGCCAAAATTGCGCTGCCGATTAAGCATAACTGCTATTGCAATCGCGTCCGCAAATCACATCGTTCACGCCGACAGTAAACATATGGGACTGCCCCGAGGCCGAAATCGGTCAATCCGCCTGCCAGAAATTCCACATTCCATGCGCCCCCTCGCATGCTCCGCTCGGCTAAACAAACGCTTTGGTAGGACGTCGCTCGACCTGTCCGGCGCACGACATCGGAAATGAGCGTCGACGTCGCTCTGATTCATCGCTTCTACCGCTAATGGCGAATAATCTATCTATCTACTCACCACAATGTATTTGGCTCCAGCGTGCTGAATTTTCGGGTACGGTTTGGCCACCTGAGTCGCCTTCATCGCGTGGGCAATCTTCATGTCGCCCATGCCCGCGTCGTTGCGATGGCCGATGAGGTCGACGGGACTGTGCCCGTTCGCCTTGCCGTTCGTCGTCGCTTTTTGGGGTGGCAGGTCGTGGGGTCCAGCCAGCGGTACATGATTGTTGCAGTAAATTTCTTGGTCGTCAATATTGTTGCGATTGTTGCAGTAGGTCTTGAGCGCCAGACGCGTGCCGCAAATATAGCATTTGAAGCAGCCCTGGTGGAAATAGGAGCAGTCTTTGAGCGGGCCAACCTTGTCGGTCGGGTAGACCGGCTTGCCACACCGATGGCACTTCTCCTTGACCATACTCTGCAACGACGGCAGCGATTAGCACGGCCGACAACGACGACCACGCAAGCTAGCACAAAGGCGCGTATGGCGGTGTCGGCCGGTGGGCTATGACGCCCCGAAAACCGGCCCACAGCCAAGCAAACACCGCGCCCGAGCCGCGGACACCTATCGCCCGCTTGTCCGTCAGTGAAGCAGTGCCTGCACTGAGTCAGCGGAAGCGTCGTCCCCCTCCCACAATTGGCGCTGACGGTAGCGCGCCGCCATACGGAACGAGCAGCTCGGAAGAATATGCGCGCACGCCGAGTTCCGATCGGCCGCACTCGCGCGTCAGCAACACCGGATCGCGCACTGTCGTCGAACGCGACCGGCGCGAACAGCGAGGGAGCGCGGACGACGCGCGCACACCAAGGTCGACGACGGCGATTTTATTGGCGCAGAGGGCTCGTCGACGGATGAATCGGGCTAGCGTCGCGGGGGGCGTCCCGGCCGAAACTCTCTCCCGGACGGTGGGACAAAACGTCGTGCGCGCACTCAAGGTCTCCGACGAGTAACACCATTGCGCCATCCAGCAGCGTCGCTTCCGCCCCTTCGGAGATCGACGGTCTCACGCCGACGATTCCGACAGCGCGACCACCAACCGACCGTCATCTGACTCCCTCGCTTTTTATGCCCAAACCAACAGTTCCATTTCCAACGGTGGGCGTCGCCCAACAAAACCGGCCTCGTGCACTGTCGCGCATTTATGTAGGAATAAGTGGGCAAAGTATACGCATTGGTGCGAGATATCCCAGATAACGGATCCAGGTACACGTCAATGAGAACGACCTGCTGTCAATCAATTACGGCGCCGGAAAGACGCAATATGGCGCAGCGCATAAGGAGAGGACGGCGCAGGTCGGTGTTCTCGGATGACGCGACGTTCGACCACCGCAGCGATAGTGACGAGCGTCGCCAACGAAAATCACACGATTAAATCGCCGCTGGTGAACACATGAAAGGCGGCGGTGCCCACACGGATTGGCAGAAGAAACCAGTCGGTCGGCGTTTACGAGCGGTCGATCGAATCGGTTTGGTAATCCAAAAAAAGCGCCGGGCCGGTCGTCGTGTGTCGGCGAGGCATCTACGTGGGGTGAAAGCGAGCGCGACCGGCAAAGAGAGCTGCCGTGTTATAGGGCAGCTCAGCCTGCGATCAGCTGCAGGTCGATGGGCGCTTGTGCACGGACGACCACGACCGATTCGACCAAACAAATTAACGCCCGCTGTGAGAATTGCGGAGCACGTAAACACGCAGACGGGCGATCTTGCAAGCGTGTTTGCTCACCTTTTACGCGTCGGTCAACGGCAACGGCGGTCACGACCAGGTCCAGAGCGCCGGACACTCGCGGCGCCGTTCACAGCCAGCAAGACCCGCAGGCGCCTCTTGTCAGCCGTGTGGGCGGCGCGAATGAAACGGACCGGCGCGATACTAACCTCCGTCAACGCGCTTTGGGGTCGCGCTCGGGGCACGCGAATGTCGGGGCGGATCGGGATCGTCGGGTCGACCGTTCAAAACCCATTCACTTCTAGAGACGGCCGAAGAGGACCGCTGCGGCAGACGACGGCGACAAACAAGCGCCCAATCGAGCAACTCACGCGTCGCCAATCGACCAGTGGGGTCGCCGATGTTTGTTGATGCAAAGGGAGCAATATCGGACGACGATTAGGACGCCGCCGGCATCTCGGCAAACAGCGCGGGCCGCTGCAAGTCGTCGGTAATTTCCGGCAGCGCCGACCAGGTGCTCGGACAGCAGAGACGGACGCGGACGCCTGTATGAGTCGGGACTGGTCGGGGAGCGCCGGACGGCCGCGCAACCTTGTCGTCGCTGGGCGCGCTGACACAGATCAGAGCCCGGCTTTGTTTGCACGAGGGGCCTGGCCTTTGTGCGGTCCGGTGGTCGGCGGCCTTACGCGATCGACGACCACAATGGGCGCGACGGGCGTCCACATCCATCTCGACCAATCCGATCGCTCGTCTTTCTCGCACTACCAAGAATCAGAAAACTGGAGCGCGCTCCTTCCACCTCTGCCACCGCCTTGTTCCCTTCTGCACCGCTTTACTGCCTTCCATAACTCACTTCTCGCGTCCTCCTCTGACCGCCCAACCTGTCGCACTGCTCTTTCAGCCAACGCAACTGACCTCACACAAAACACGCTCTCTCGCGCAATCGTCGTCTTACAACATATGCGCCGTCTGATCCACTTTCATAACTTTAAAGTGTGTTTGCTTGCTTTTCAATGGATGTAACTTTCTGAAGGCGCTTATGACGGTAATACGAACTGTCACAAAGGAATAAATTGTAGCACACCACAAGAAAGCGGAGCAAAAGAAAGTGGAACGGTGGAGCAAACGCGTGTCTGCAGGGCAAGATAACGTAAGAGATACATAAACATTGCAGCGCGACGTAACAACTGAAACCAATGTTAACCAAATTACGACTTAGCGACGCAATTTTTGACTAGTTAGTCTGGCTTTAAAGAGATTCATGCCGGAATAATGAGCGCTGAAAACAGCGGCAAGCGAAGAGCGAAACGATTGAAGCTAATGAACACATTTTAAGCTTTTTGTGATGTCATAAGACTCGTCTCTTCGGCCTTGTTATGATTATCACTGGTGATCATTTCTTCGTCTTCTATGGGCCAGTGAATGCCGATGAACAGTTTATACATCCAGGCGCCAACTACAGCGCCTATAGTGGGCCCGATGATTGGAATCCAGAACCACTTGTAGTGGTTGAAACTAGAAAGTGGAACGAAACTTCGGCGATAGAAAAACGAAATGAGATTATCTCGCACTCACCTGATCACTTCCCAACCGTATCCGGCAATCAGGGTGAACAGGCGCGGGCCGAGATCGCGGCCGGGGTTGATCGGATAGCCGCAGTTCATACCGAAGCACATGCCGATCATCGCCACTACCAGCCCGCCCAGCAGCGGGTGCAGATGGGCAGGGATATTGTTCCGCTTGTCGCTAATCGCCGCCACGCAGCAGCCCAAGATCCCCGTGCCCACGATCTGAAGCGCAAAGAACATAGAAAACATGATGTCGATCGTCGTAACCCACATTCTTATATTTAATTCTATGATATCCATGGTATGGATTTGAACCACAATTCATCATCATATTAATTCTTAAAGGGTTTCATACTTTTTCAAACCTTTTACCTGATCCAGGACGCCACCCAACACGCTGGTGTGCGGAGCCGGATAAGTGGCGAAGATGCCAGCAGTCGCGTTTACGCCGATCACTGCACGCACTCCCCCGTCATAACTGCTAATTGCGTCTAAATACAGAGAGAAATTAACTTAATACTATTGGAAAAGCGCGCTACCGTAGTAGATGACGAAAGTGATTGCCGCTGCGAAGAAGGCTCCCACCGTCTGCGCCAGGCTGTACAGCAGCATTTTGACAAAGGACATGTTGCCCAGAATCCACTGCATGACCGATACCGCGGGGTTGATGTGTCCACCTTAACAAAAGCTCTCAAGCTCAATGGACCTTTTCATGATCGTTACCGCTAACGTTGCCGCAGATATATGCAGCGAATGTAACACCAAACCCCCAGCATAGATTGATTCCTATCCAGGCGTTTTTCTCATGTCCATCCAGGCGCTTGCTCATCAGCCACTGTGCCACCGAGCCTGTACCAATGGTCTGAAAGACGAGGTTAAAGCGCAAATTGCTGGTAAATGAAGTCATCATCGTACCACAAGGAAGCATGTACCGATGCATTCGGCGAGCAGCTCTCTCTTTAGCGTCGACACCACGCGAAACTTGCGGCGAATATTCTTTCCCAGAGTTTCCATGACTCTTGTCTTGGGCGGTTTGTTAGCTTTCGGTTTGCCTACACCGTTTCCTATAAATATAAGTCAGTTGCACGAATGCACGTGAATTATGGGTCGTCGGACTTCGACAAGTGAACGACAAACCTTGCACTGTGTAAACTTCCATATTCTACTTAGAGCAGTCGGCTTAAGAACGCCTTTATTAGAGTTTGTCGTCAAGATTTGCTTATCGAAAGCCGATCATCGACACATTTTAGCAACAGCTGACCTGTCCGGCCCAGTCAAAGCATCTATTTGTCTAACCTGGCAGGCAGTACCCATTAGTGCGCCGAAGAATTCGCTCCACTATCGCACACATAGTTGCCAATAAAAGATTTTACGACATCTAATGAAAACGAAGCATCTATCAATTTTGAATCTATCTACCGTGCAGCTAAGAGTGAAGCTTAGAACCTAACGAACACCATTTATAGAAGCAGAGAACGCCTGATGTAATGCGGAAGAAATCGGTCGACCACATGAGGTCGGCGCGCTGATGCAACGCTATCGAAAGAGGTCTCGGTCTGGCGCCGCCGCCCTTTTCAAATAATGATAACGAGTAGCTGGCTGGGATTAGGATTGATTGCGGCTGGCGAGACATGTGACAGGGCTACTATCTTTTATTTTCGTGATTTTTCTGAACAAAAACGCTAAATTTGGTAATTATTCGCTTTCACATATGCCTTGGGTATTCCATATCGGAAGCAAAATCAGCATTCATGAATAAAAAAATATAAAAAAATAAAAAAACACGTGCTGTACTAGTCAATGACTGCGATTTGACTGAAGGTCTACTACACTTTCAAAGGTACTTCCTTTATAGGAAAAGGAAAAAGTGGTCCCCAAGATTTAACATTGAGGGTATTTGATGAAGCCTACATGGGCTCTTAGCCAGGTCACTTTATAAGTAATGAACGAACGTTTTATTCAAAGCATCATGTTGCAGTCCTGGCCATCTGGACTTTTGCTATTGCGGATCGTTTCTAAAATAGGCGAAACTGTGTTTTTTTTCACCAGTTTTTTCACTGAGAGATTTTTTTCACCAGAGTAGCGATTTTCGTATTTTTTGGAGGACTTGGTAAAATCTTTACATTAGCAGAAGACATACCGATTTGTAGGGTTCGAATGTGGTCAAAGCGCCTGGAGCTTCAGCTACTTTGCATAAACTGCTTTTTTCACAGCTTTATCTGCCTATTGGCCATAAACAAATCAACCATATCCTCTGCTGACCAATAAAGAATGGAGCGATGGATGATTGGCACCCATTGTCTTTCGCAAAGTCAAAGATCACAACATGCTGATAATTCATTTTATGTATGTGACTAATCATCGTATAGCTGCAGCTGCAGCTATTCTGTTCCTTATCATTTGAGGCACATGCCTGCCTGGGTTACCTGTTTACATGCTAAAGCTGGCGTCGTAAGGGGTGGAAATTTATTATTGACTGATGGGATCAAAGAAAATTCGCTGCTGAGCTCATTCTTTCCCGTCACAGACGCCACATAGCACCCACACTAAAAATGGAAAAGTAGGCCTATTACGTTGCAAACCGCTTGCCGGTTGTAAGCATACATGTAAGCGGGGGACTTTGGGGGACTTTCGGTCCCCCAACCCGACGAAAAACTACCTGAACCCCTCCAATACGAAAAAAAGCCTGAGCCCCCTTGATAATCGACCGAAAATTTGACAAATCAGGCACATTTTTATCCCTGATTATGCAAATTTTTTCCTGAACGCCTCCCCAACTTTCGATACCTGTTACATGTATGGTAGTAAGTACAAGTAATATTCGAACAGAGACACTTTGCTCGGCGCTGCAAGAAGGGTACTTGAATTTAATAATGAAATCAGTTGACGTTAAGTGCGAATGAGATTTGCGAAAGATCAGACTGAATTGGGTTATCGCAGTGACTGCAGATCACCGAAAACTGCGCCTCATTGCGAACGTGGCCGTTTTCTTGTTGACGGACACTCAGGTCCCGCCCCCTCTTGTCACTAAGACTGGACGACTCGTTTGTTCTTGTGCGACGTCTCGCTTGGTCGGCTGTCGGCCGCCTTTTCTGGACCGAGAAGTCTTCATTTCGTTCGGTCGCGCTCAGCTGCCCTTTTACGTAACATCAGTACTCGTGTGGCTATCCGCGGTTCGATTGTGGTGTGCGCGGTCCATCACAGAATGTCTTCCTCTTCCAGGTTGCTACCGTTCATTGGATGTCTTCTGCTCTCGGCCAGAGCCCGTAAGTACTGGTGATCGCTGGAGCTGTCGAGTGTGCGATAACCAAGTATAATTAATCCATTGTTAGACTCAGCACAGTGCAGTAACAGTGATCCTAATTGTGATGCTTGGATTGACAACTGTGCTGACAACAGCTGGGTCCGCGACACGTGCCCACTAACTTGCAAAGTATGTCATAACTTCGCCAACAGACAACGCGGTAATTCTTTTGTCTAACAAACGTTTGTTTTCTGCTGCATACTTGAAACTCATCTTTTTCACATTGTATTCACATGTCGCAAAATAGTAATGTTGTACGTACATCGACCACCAAAGCTAACAACAATACCTTCAGAGCTGAATGACAACTGCAAGGACTTTAGCGAGAACTGTCGCGATTGGGTTCATGGAGACACCAGTCTGTGCAAGAACACCGACTACATCATCAGAAGTTGCAAGAAAGCTTGCGGACTATGTGGAAGTCTGCCCAGACGTAAGATATCCCGCAGTGTCGACCGCAACGGCGCCTGTTTCGTCCCGCTGTCGCTG
>JAQGAX010000923.1:0-13202 GCA_034698105.1 Plectus exinocaudatus
TGGGTTGTTTGCTTTGGATCAATACTTGTAGCAAAGAAGAATCCAATTAGCCGACGTGACACGTAGCCACTAGACAGTATCTTCCGCAAATGCCGCCGATGCGGTGCGTCGGGCGTTCGCATGGCAGAAGACGAAAGAGTTGTGCCTGTTGCGCCGTCGGTAGCCCCTTCGCTGCCGCCGGTTGTCTGCTGGTCGAACACGCCGCGATGTCTGTGGTTCAGCGCGCGCGGCTGCTGCTTCGTTCGGAGACGCTGCCGGCTGGTTACCTTGCATCGATCAATCGACCCACCGAACGAGCAGCATTTCCTCCCGATAGCCGGTGGTGCTGGCCGATTGGAAATTGCGTTGGTGCGGCGCCTCTGCTCATCGTCCTCATCCTCGTCCTCTCTCTGTGCAGCAGCATCTATATCGGAGGCTGTTGTCACCACGCTTACAGCCCTCTCTCTTCATTTTCAAATCGCGTTCCAGTGACCGTTAAGACATCTGTGCTTCGGGTCGTCTGTTTGACACTACTCTCTTGCTCTCCCGGCGGCATTTTCGACGCCTCTTGAAGAGCGGTTGGGGCCTGGGGGAAGCGTAGCAATCGGCGTTTTCGGCGGTTCCGTTGCGCCCAGCTGGTCTAACCGACTCCGTTGTCGCCCAGCTGGTCTAACCGACGCCGTTCTCGTCCTCGGTTTACTTAAACTCGACGCAGTTGTCTGTGCTTCGTCTCGGTGCCTATCGATTGCTCGACATTAGCGAAAGAACCGTCTTTTCTAGGCGAATCGCCCGCCAATTCCCTACGTACTTGCTCATTTTGTCCGTCTGTCAGATGCCTCTGAAAAGCGTCGTTCTTTTCTGAATGCGAATCAAAGTAGGTACTGCATTAGGCGCCTTGAAAATTTTATAGCAGCGAACATCGTGTCCCACCTCCGTACATAATGTCCTTTTCATGAACTACAAAACTATAACCAATTTCGCACTGCTTCCTGACTCGTTTTATGTTCATTCTAATCGCACAGGTGCACATCAAATTTTGTTTTGACTGTTGCTTAGAAAGTAGTTCCGCGTCATAAATCTAGTTTTAACTTTGAAAACAGCTCACACGGTCCTTATATAATGTTTGTGACAGCGTCTTTTCTCGCTTTCAGGCGTGCATGCGATGGTCATGTACTGCATGCATACCATGCCGACCATCGTCGAATGGGTGTCTTGATGAGGCGCAGTTGACGCCGTCATGAAGCGTTCCTCCTTCCATCTGTGGATAGCCACAACGAGTGCTGCTTTTGGCGCTGGATTTCTTATCTACAGCACGTATGTGACCAACAATTTGCAAGTGGTCGGCGAGGCATGGCTCAACGAGACGTACACGAACATGTACGGCATTCAACCGACGGACGCCACCGTTTCCATGTTGTGGGCCAGTGTCATCGCTGCGAAGGAAGTCGGCAAAATCATCGGCACTTTTCTAATTCCCTACATGGCCGAACGATTCGGAAGACGCGGCGGTCTCCTGTTAAACAGCTGGGTGGTTTTCGCTGGTTGCTTCATTTGCCTCTTCGGACGTCATTACGCCTATCAATTCATAATGCTCGGACGTATTCTATTGGGTATGGGATATATATTTCACGACCGATGTTACAGTAAAGAGACAGTTCGTTTCAGGTATCAGTATGATTTGTGGATTCGGACTAGCTAGCTTGTTTCTGATCGAAGTTGCTCCACTGAAGTCTCGCGGTTCAAGCGGGTCTCTGATTCAAATCTTCCGTGGACTTGGAGGCACAATTGGCATGGTGCTCGCGTTGCCCGAGTTGCTCGGCACGCGCAATTTATGGCCCATCGCATTGGCCATCCCAATCTTCCCCGCTCTATTTCAATTTCTGGTGCTGCTGTTTTGCATGGAGTCTCCGAGACATTTGTACATCACCGACGGTAAAAGTGAAGAAGCGGCCAAAGCCATTGAATTCTACCAAGGGTCCGATCGGGTTGCCAGTGCCATGAACGATTTGAAGAGGGAGAAGCAGCAGATTGGTCAGCAAGTCGATAGAGCTGGACTGCTCGAACTACTACGTTCGTCTGATTTTTGGCGTCCAATGCTGCTGACGACGCTGGCGCTGACGAATCGAAGTTTGGCCGGTATTCTCCCCGTACAGAGCTACAGTACGGACATGTTTGTTGCTGCCGGACTGTCGCATTACGCAGCCTCGCACAGTACGGTAGTGCTAGGCGTGTGCCACTTAATTTCGGCGATGGCAGTAACGTTCACGGTAGAGAGGTGGGGCCGGAAGCCGTTGCTGCTGGGCGGCAATTTGGGCTGTCTGGCGGCGCTGCTGCTGGTGGCGTTGTTCTCGGCCTGCTCGCACTTGGTCTGGGCCCGCTACATGGCAGTGCTGTCGCTGGCGCTTTTCATGCTCATCTACCCTATCGTCGCTTCCGTCAGCAACATTGTCGCTTCCGAAATTTGCCATCAACGCTTCCGATCGTACGCGTTCACCGTCGGTCTATTCGTCTACAGTACTGTTGGTCTTGCCTCCACATATGCTTATCCACTGTTGAAGCGATCAGTTGGCTTGGCGTTCAGCTTCATTCCATTTTGTCTGTGTTTAATCGTGACCATTGTTGTATACGTGATATGGCTTCCCGAAACGAGAGGCAAGACATTTGAAAGTGTGGCCTTCGAGAAGAACGAACTGAAGGAGCCCCTGTTGTCTCCGATGGGAGGAATCCGGGAGCCAGTCGACAATGGCGAAGCTGTTTATGCCAACCACTTTCCTCAACATGATGCCGACGGCTCAGACAACAGCGAAGACGAGATTAATTTACTGTGATGACTGTATATGTGTGTCGATGGATTTACGACGTTTTCTTAAGCAGTGGACTCCTCGTTCGCTTGTCAAAAGTTAAAACGCGACTGTCGTTCGCGCTGATATGTTTACAATCGCAGGCCTAGGTGTTTGTTTTGCAAGCGTCCAATTTACGAGCGGGCGTCACCTCATAATCTGATCAGTTGCTCATAGTGTTGACTAGCGGCTGTTTCGATCGGCGGCGTGTCGAACGGCGATCGCGCCTGAACCGTAGAGCAGCAGAGAGCAGTGTGGGCCGGCCACCCCTTGGCGAGCGCGTGAACGGCCAATCGACGCGGCCCGCCCGTCGACCCGCCTCCCGCGTCGGTCGGCCGCGACAGAGGCGTCTGCTCACTTTGATCCCCGTCGCTCGGCCCGCCGAGACGACGCGCGTGTTTGACTTGTGCTTTTTGACGGCCCGGCTCCGTTTGTCCGTCGCATTTGTGTTGGCGGATACGGAAACGCGTCCGCCCTGTCGCGCCCGCTTTGTCCGTCCCCAACTCATTGTCTGACGGTGTTAAAGGCCGCGGAAAACCTGCCGCTTCTCATGATGGACGCTCAGCCGTCCTGCTCCTATTGTTCGTCCATCTGCGGAGATGAACAGCCTCTGAAAGCCCGCAGAATGCTCTCTTCTCCTACCGTTCACCGATTCACTGCTAATGGTCTTCGAAGCAGTTGTACTGATTCACAGTCGTCCGCCGTTCGCCGTATTCCTGCTGATCGACATGATGAACACACAGGTCTGCGGACCGCCTTTCGTATGTTACTACTGGCTGTGATCGGATTGTCGCTCGTGGTACCGACCGACGCGACGTCGAAAAATGAGTCGTCTGCAACGAACAGTTTGGGCTGTGCGCACATGCGACCGTTGATCAATGGACTATCTAGAAGCAGATCGCTGCGTAGAATTGACGAACGCACAGTACCTAGTCGGCCAATAGCTGGTAAGCCGTGCCACTTTGACAGTACCTCACAATCGCACGATGTCAGCACTATGCAAACTAATTTTTTAGGCGATCATTTGAAGGTTTGCACACAGAGTTTGACGTGCTGCACGGAGGAAATGGAGATTCGACTAAAAAACGAGAGCGGCGACGACTTTCAGCGCCGGATTCAAGACAAGATCATCGGCCTGCGGCATACGTTCGAGTCGCGCTCTAGCCGCTTCGATCGTGAGTGCTTGACCTTCTGTCCCGCGGTGTTGTTGCGCTTTGACGCCGTCCGGGCCAAGCTGTTTGTCGATGGGCGCTCGTGGCCTGGGAACGGTCGGCAGGCGCCCCCACAGTTGGGGCCCAGTTCAAACAGTGCCGACGGCGTCGAGGGCGTTGTTGGTGCGCCGATAGGTTGTAGCGGAGTGGGGAAAAAGGCACAGAGGGCGACTGTCAGCGGGACGACCTTGCTTGCGCTAAGTGGACGAGCGTTGTTAAGAGAGGGGGCAGGTGCCGAGAGATGGATGAGCGCGGATGGACGGCGCCGACAGATGGCTAGTCGCAGACGACGGTGGCCATCGCCGGTGGTGGCCGTAAATCAGCGGAGCGGTCACTCGCTTTTCTGCGAGTGTCCTGTCGGCCATCGGGCGGCGCTGTGGCGGAGAGTGCGTGTTCCGCGACACCTTGCGCTGGCAGGCGGGGCGCGTCTTATCTGCGCGCGTTGTCGCTCGCTCCCAAACATTCCTCCCGGATTGGGGTTAAACCGCCACTTGGGCGATCAGCGCCGATAGCGCTCTTGTTTTGCCCGACTAGTCCGGTTCTCTCGGCCGATCGACCGCGGTCGAGGGTGGCCGATGGCGCCGCAACCGCCGTTTGTCTGCCAGCCCACACGTCCGATCCGGTAACTGGCGATCGCCTGTGGCGCCATTCTTTCTCTACCGACTGACGGATTAACGGCGCGAGCGACGCAATAAACCCCGGCACTAATTATCGGCTAATAGCGATAATTAAGTACGTCGGACGATCGCGCTTGGACGCGTGCCGACAACTGCGCTCGAGTCAACTGGAAGACCGGATGCCCCGAGGGGGTCAAAAACCGACAACGGGAGACCTTTCTGTCTTGTTTCGCAGTGGACATTGACGGAGTGAGACGCATGAGCCCCACTGGTCGGACAGGTCGGGGCAGGCACGGGTCGTCATTTTCGCCCTGGGACGTCGATTCAACCTCTAATCTTCTTCAGCACCTTGACGACGACCATTGTCATGAGCGCCTTGCGCAGCAAACGGAGCATATCATTTGCAGGTTTCTTTCGGGAACTATTAACCACCGCTCGCAAGGAGCTGCACTCGATGTTCCTGCAGACCTACGGGGGCTTCTACGAACGCCATGCAGATGTGTTTTCGGCTCTGTTCGACAACCTCACCGACTACTACACCACTGGACGAACGGACGTTTCCGATAGTCTCGACGGATTCTATCAGACACTCTACCGTCGCATGTTCACCATCATGAATCCGTTGATGCCTGTGACGGACGAAAAGTGGGAGTGCATGCGGCCAACCATGGATGAGTTGCATCCGTTCGGCGACGTGCCGCGCAAGATGACGCAGCAGGTGCAGCGGTCAATGGTCGCCGCTCGCGTATTCGTTCAGGCGCTGGCCACTGCCCGCGACGTGGTCCACCGCGTCATGGAGGTGCGTTGCATCTATTTGTTGTGGACAGCGACGAGCATTAATATCGTTGCAGCTGAACCTTTCGACGGCTTGCTCGACGGGGCTGATGCGCATGAGCTACTGCGCGGCTTGCGCGGGAGTGCCCGACATGCGACCCTGCAACAACCTGTGTCTGAACGTGATGAAGGGCTGTCTGGCGCGCCAGGCGGAGCTCGACGCCGACTGGAACGCTTTCATTGGTACGTATGTTCCGCTAATCAGCATTTATCGACCAGAAAAAGGCTGTGTCTGTGCCGCCCGCCCGCATTCTGCCCGTAATTTCGGTGGCTACGGCGAGAGCGGAGCCAAGGGGGGTGGTCGGCGGCTCCATTCGCCTCGCACGTCCTTTGTACGCCCAGCCAGACAACTGATTCGGACAAACCAGCGGGGTCGCGGTCAAGCAGCGTTTTGTATCGATCTGGACGCTGACTGGGACGGAAACAGTGGCCTTCACACCGCTCATGCGCCGTATCTGACCGCCAATCGTCCAATTACCGCCGTACTCGAGGGGGAACAACTCGCCCTCGCTTATTGTTCTTCCGTCGCGATCCTATTACTCCGTACTGCGCGTCAATGGTTGACGCGCTCAGGGCGGGGATCTGCAACTTGATGCGCAACCGGAAAGGGTGGCAACGACAGCGCGAGTCGGCGAAAAATAGAGCAATGCTCATGGTCGTTGCGCAACGAAACCATTGGCATGTTGTTCTTAATGCATTCGCGTGTCCTCCATGATTCACTGATGAGAAGAGCGCATTTGGGCTGGTTGTTACGCTGCGGCGTGTAATTCGCTCGTTGACCGTTTCGGCAAGAGAGGGGGGCGCTGACGAGCAGCCGTTGGGGGTGTGGACAATTCGATCAAAGAAGCCGTGATACGCGCCGGCCGTCGACGGAGGAAGCCGCCGGCCCGGGAGACGGCGCGGGCGATTGAAGCGGGCCGCCGGTGTGAGCGCGTCTTGGCCCGTTTGATTCGGCGCTGACGACTGCGGGCAAACAACCGCCCGACGTCAATTGTCGGCGGGCGTCTGAGACCGCCGCTAAGCCCGGTGTGTGCCATCGGGATCGTCGCCGCCTCAATTGCCCGTGAAGCGGCCGATGTTGACGAGCCGCCATCGTCGGCCACTTGTGCGCGCTTGTCGGCCGACCCCGCTCGATTGGCGCTGTCAAAAGAGAGTCGACCGATTGCGTGTCGTCGTTTCGCCGGCGGCATTGATCGCTCGATCACGGCTCGGCGTGCGTCCCCCCGCACCGACTGACCGACCGGTCGGACACTGCGACGAGTGATGCGCGGACACGGCGCGGCCGGTAGACGATGGATACGCCAATTTGTTGATGGTCGGTCCAATTGGTCGGCATAACGCACGTCGGCCAAAGCGCGCACGTCGACGCCGGGGCGGGCGGATCAAACGGACGTCGGACGGCGGGGCGCGGATCGCGTCGACGCCGCGTATTTATGCGTCGGGCGGAAAACGCCAAGACCGGCGCAGACAGAGAGAGGGGACGCCCGAGTGTGATGATTGTGACTTGCTGGAATGCCGATTGCCCGGAACACCCGCTACTAGTGCATTACACGCGATCTTGTCGAAGAAGATGCGATGCGAACGTACACAAAAGAACCCACAGAGCAGCAGAAGGGTGCAAGGGAAAGAAAGCTTCGCGCAGCCGAATATTCAATGTATCCTAGACGGCGACAACGAACGGCATGAATTTCAGATGCGCTGCTTAACCTGCTCGATCGGCTGAAAGGACCATACAATCTGGAAAATGTCATCAATCCGATGAATGTGCAGATATCAGAGGCGATCATGATCTTCCAGGAGCGCGGTCAGAACATCTCTACCAAGGCAATTACACTCTTTCAGTCGTTTCATTCACACTGGTCTATTTCTGCTTGTCTTCTAGGTCATGGAAAACTGCTTCGATTTCGCGCCGAATCCCTCGTCGCGCGTGAAACGCCGCACGACTCGTCAGCACAACAGCCATGAATTGAGCTTGGATGAGCTTCAATACGGCTCCAATCGCGTTGGATCCCCCGCCAACTCGGCCGCCTCGTCTCTCGAGCGGATGGCGCAGGAAGTGCGCGAAAAAGTGAGCAAACGAAATAGCAGACGGACTGTGAACTGATGTGCAAGTGATTTTGATTAGGTGGCGAACGTGAAAGGATTCTGGCGTTCCTTGTCCTACTCGGTGTGCAACGACCGGTCTGTGGCCACTCCGGCGGACGAAGAAAATAACTGCTGGAATGGAGTGAAACAGGCCAAGTACACGGTGCCGTTGGTCGGCGACGGGCTGGCCAACCAAGGCAGCAACCCGGAAGTGCCTGTGAGCGAATCGGCCGGGATGGTCACTGATCAAATACTTCGTCTGCGCATGGACACGAGTCGCTTGGTCCGCGCCTATGAAGGACGCACCATTGACTGGGGTTCGCATTCAGCCACCCATTTCGTGCGAATCGATGATTATGTGTTGAGCTTTTACAGAGTCGACGGCATCGGACCAGAACCGGCCTCGAGCAGCGGTGCTCACCCCTGCCACTGTGGACGATGAAGACGACGACGATGATGAACCCGAAATGAGTGGCAGTGGCGATGGTGATGACAAAAAAGTTGCGAAGATTAACGACTTCCCTCCGCGTCAACCGCCGAAAGCCAAGGGAGTGCCCAAGGTCGTTGCTGAAAACAGCGACGATGAAGAATTGGTGGTCGAGGAAGGCAGCGGCAGCGGCGACTCTGTCGAGCCGCCGCCCGTCGTCAGCGCCAAGGGCTCCCACCGCGACAACGGCATGTCCAACGTGCCAGTCGATCCACCCGAACCTCCGACCATGCCAAAAACAGTGCCGCCCAAGTTCCAACTGCCAGACGTCGGGACGGACTTCAAAGACACGACCGACGATTTTGAAATAGCCGTCGCCTCAGAGCGACCACCGACCAAATCGTCACCAAGTGTCGGTTTTTCACTTTTTTTGCTGTTGTTGGTACTGCTTACAACAACGGCTACGATAAGGATAAGATAACCGTATCTGATATCTATTTGATTCATCTTGAATGTTCTTCCCCCATTTTGTTGACGGTTGCTTTTGTTGTGCGATGGCCGGTGAATGGTAAGCCAGTTTTCGTCAATAGAAATGGCCTGAGGAACCGTATGACGGACGAACTGCTTGAGCGTTTGGGTCCTTTGAGATTGTCTCTTCTGATGTTAGTAGCGTGGTGCTGCTCGAATGTTCTGCTTCAGTTGACTGATTGTCTGCCTCGGCGATATCGACCTCACTATATATTTTTACGCTTCAATTCGCCATTACGTATTCGAGTACGATATACAATCCACCTTTTGAGGGTCATTCTCAAACATCCCCTGACTGCTACTCGTTGATTCTATTGTTAATGCGTACGTAGAAACAATGCAACCGTTTCCTTGTGAGTATTTTGCGCGTGTACATGGTGAACTTTGATACGCGAGCGTTTCGGAAATTGGAATATATATGTATGAGATAATCCAAGCCAATGAGATAATCGGATAGTTACAGGGTCTTACATTGTCAATTTTGGCACGTGAGGTGGAATCAGTATTTGCAGTGGCTAAAGATGTACATTGTGGCGACTAAAGAATAATTCATTGATTGGATGAAATGCTTGTGATCGTTGTTATTATTTCGTGGTAACAAAGGCAGATGCGAAGCTGTGCAGTAAAATGTTTTTATGTCCACACTGAACAATGGCTACACAAAAGAGCAACCGTTTTTCTGGTACTACGCACGTTCGCAAGTGAGCTTTGCTTTAGACGCTAGTAGTGTACAGTGTTACTTCATGAAATCGATGTGTTTCGCAGTTTCTAATTAAAATCGTATAAATTTCTCTTTAATAATCAATTATATTTAAATCCGACCGCCACTCGTTCTCGAACGACGGGGGGTATAAAAGGAGAGATAAGCGAGTTGAATTATCCCCTCTCTCCTCATCCTCGACGGGCGGCGTTTCGGCAGCTCCCAGCAAACAATATGGTTTCGGTACCACTCGATGACATCCCCAACACAAAGATCGTCTCCAGCGCGCCTACGTCGGCAAGAGCACCTCCAACATCAAGGTGGCCAATGACGACGGTCGCCGCATCGCAGCGCTAGCGAGATGACCAATATGCGCCGTCTGAACCTCAGGGTGATATCCTGGTTTTGAAACACTTTTAAATCAGAAAACTAATTTGACCGATTGTATCTATCCTTGAAATAAACCTTAGCTTTGACTTCTCATCTTCCAGTTTTCAAGGCGATTGATATTATTCAAACAAATTCATTCAATTTCCAACCAAGCTTTCCCTCAAAATTGAATAATTGGATGGCGCCGCACATTATTTTATAGTAAATAGCGCTGAAGTTGCTGATGAAGACGAAAATTTTGCACATTAGAAGAATAGTTTGTAACATCTGAGTTTAAAATTTTGCGCTCATCGCTCGTGAAACAATATAACTGTTGTATAAATTTATTTTGGACCACCTGTACCAGCGCCTCTTGATCGTCGATTGCTTCTACAGAGCCTCATTCTGACGAGTTGTAAAAGTTGAAAAATCTTACATTCGATATTTTTTAATACCTTTAATTGTCATGCGATTGATAATCGCAAGTTAATAATATAACTTGTAGATCTGTAGGTCCTTGGCTAAATGCACCTGTCGCAACAATAGGATGTAGACTTGGTCGAAAACCGGGATTGTCACCACCGGGATTATCAGGGAGTAGTCAAACCGAGAATATCTCGGGATTGTCGAGAATAAAATTTTCCTGAATTGACTGAAACCAGGAAATCCTGGAATTTTTCAGGCCTCGAGAACCCACCCTACATCTGTGCGCAACAATGAGCACCGTATATATTAATAATATTTCAGCAGCAGTTATCGTATTGCTTTCCTCCTTTCGCACATATAGAGGCAAACCTTATTTTTAAGCTGCTCTTCGATGACTATGCTTCTTTGCCACTTATCGTGTGGGAACGACAACGCATTTTTCAAGAGACGATTGAAAATTGAGAGGCATATAGTCTGTCATTGTGTATATTGTCACTTTTGTCACTATTGTCATTGTCACTGTCATTATGTATATGGCAGTATGCTGGACATTTCGAAAGTATTATGGTTGGCTCCAATTTATTGCGAAGAATCACAGTAGCGCTTCAAAAGCATGTAGGTGAAATTAATTCAGAAAACATTCACCGGAATACAATTACATTCAGCGGATTTCTCAGTGTTGCATACAGAACGAATACCTGAAACTTCTCTGTTCGTTAGTTTGCGTAGAAAATGAGAAGAGTTAAACGCTCAAAGACCTTGAGGTTGGTCAACTGATCAGGACAAGTATTGCCTTACAAATAGCAAGCAAAAAAACACAGTGAAACGACATTGGTAAAGTGCGAGTGAGTCTTGATGCATCAGGGCATGAAGAGAGACAAGCTAGTGAGAAATCATCGCTTTCTCGTTATGAATCGGCGAATCAAGTCGATGGGCAATGGCAGAACAATTGTATGATTGCGTTGAGAGGAGATGTTCACCAGTGTCTGAAGGTAGCGCAGCTGAATGGCGCCCGGGGACTGACAGATTGTATCGGCCGCTTGCGTTAGCGCGCTGAAAAGCGATCATCGAGCGGTCTGCGAAAAAAAGGCGGACAAAACGCAGAAACTAACGCGCTCGCTTTCATCTCGCCGTCGGCGGCGATTACGCGCGCCCGGGCGTCGCGGGCGGCTTCGGCTTCGGCGGCCATAGAGCGCAGCAGCACGTGGGGAAGACGGATGTCCTTCACCTCGACGCGTTCCACCTTCACACCCCACGGATCCGTTCCCTCGTCCAGAACCTTTTCCGTTACCTAATACAGCGCCAGTTGGCGGTATCCGATATCATTACACAGCGCAGAGCTTATACCTGTGCGATGCTGTCGCGCTCCGACAGCATTTCGCTGAGCGTCCGTGTGCCCAGCACATTGCGCAGCGTCGTCTGCGCCAGCAGCTTGGTGCTGAACTGCGCATCGTTGACGTTCGTTACGGAAATGACTGGATTGGATACGCGAAAATAAATAACAGCGTCCACGGACACGGTCACTGAATCTTTAGACAAAATCTCTTGCGGAGGAACGTCGAACGAGAGCACTCGCAAATCGACCTGCAACGAGAAGAGCCATGATTGTATGCATAGTTGAGGGAATAACGACGCGTAGTTACTTACCATTTTGAACGTGTCGATACAGGGCATGACGAAGAAGAGCCCGGGTCCCTTGGTCCCGCCGGGGATCAGTCGCCCAAGACGGAAGACGACGGCGCGCTCATATTCCTTGGCCACTTTGAAGCAAAAGAACAGACAGAACGGGAACGTCAATATCATACAGAGCAGTGAGAAAAACAGCAAGCAGTTGGAGATGATCGGTGTCCGCTGCTGCAAAAGGAACAATTGACAGTCGCAGTCCTAAAAGTCTTTAACTGCCGACTCACGCGGTCCTCATGCAGCAAGTGTCTCGTCCGGATGAGCCAGCTCTGCGACCTTGCTCGCATAGGTATCTTGTCGACCGAGTCTTGCTTGCGAGGGGCCAGCTCGCCCTCCATTACGATGTCTTGAACTGGTGGCACGTCGAGAAAGTCGACCCGCGACCGGGCGGAAGATGAGGCGGGCACATCTGTGAGGTCGTTTCCAAATGACGATCTTCTGGAGTCTGGCGGCGACTGGCCCCACTCGTCAAAACTGCCGCTGGGCGAGATAGTGGTCGTCGGCGTGCCTTCGCCCTCGCGCATGAGGCGCTCGGTCTCGGTCATCGTGTGACCGCGGCGCATCATGCGCTCTCTCGACGCCGGCCTAGGACGATGTGGCATCGTAGCGAGCGACGACCGCGTTAGCAGCTCCCGAGGGCCGGGCGGTAGCGCAACGGGCGCCCGACCGAATGTAACGCGCCGCCGAGTGGGACCCGACCGAGCGGTGATTAAAACACGATGTGTAAGTCGGAGACCAGCAGACAGGACGAACCCGCCAGCCGAAACCGCCAAAAGGTGCCACTTGACGGATGACGACAGCGGGGCCGTTGGCACGCCGTTCGCAACCCGCAACAGACAACGCCCAATAGTGCTGTCCGTCCAGACGACAGACAATGATGTAAACGAGCGACAAGTGGTTTTATAATTCATAAGCAGTCGTCGGCAGTTCCGCGCAGCCCCGCCAGGATTGGCCGCGCACGCCACCGACGGCAGCCGCCGAATTAACGAGTCGCTAGTGCCTGTCCCGTAATTAGCAGCCTGCCGCCCTCTAATACCTAGCACGCCAGCCATGATTGCGCGACCGCCATCGATGGAGAACGACTTGGCTGAATGGCGGCGCTGGCAGGCGACCTGTTGCCGTCCGGGGACTGACACTGAGCTCATGTCCGGAAGTGTCCGGGGGGCGATTGGCGCAGCGGAAGCCGAGGCAGCTCAGGGCGTGTTAGTAGCGAATGCGCATGGCTGCCATTTCCGGCGAGCCAACACGCGACGCGATTAGCCGCTCTTCCCAATTCCCGGTCGAACACGCCCGACAAAGTTCAATACCTCTGATGGCAGGACCGCCGACCGCAGACGAAGTCGTCTTCCATTGCATGGCGCTCCGCTCGACTCCTCCCAGCCCAACGACTGCGCAGTTGGAGTCGGTGACTAACCCCCACCCGCATGCATTGATTCCTCTCTTTCGTGAAAGAAAAAACATTGCACTACAGCCTCCCATAAAGCACATTGATAGCCGATTGAT
>JAQGAX010000924.1:0-13194 GCA_034698105.1 Plectus exinocaudatus
TGTCTTCAAAGCCGTCCAAGATCCCTCCAGAAAATCGCAGTATGATTCACTTGTCTTTGTTATGAAATAATCAATCTCTAAAAACACACCGTTTTAGAAGTTCTAGAATCAAGGACAAAAGACATACCGCCGGTCAATGAAGCAATCCATGTGAAGCGATAGTTATTGAAGGAGAATTGATAGACGACGGTTTCGTTGTTTTCTCGAAGCGAAGATAAAGCAGTTGAGACGATGTTTGTTGATGGCAACCGATCTTTATGGCTTTTCAGGGGCAGCATTTTGCGAACCGCAATTTCATAAGCGTCGAAAAAGGCGCAGCGCTCTGCCGCAACTAATGCGCGCAGAGGGTCCGAGTCACACGAGATCTAAACAGAAAATACTGCTAATTATACAACACAAAATCGAACCAACGATAGCGTACCATTTGCAGCAAACAAGCCAATTTGGCAAGATTACATATTTTTCCATTTCGAAAGGTGTTGCTGACTGCCTTGGGCATAGGTGGATGTGTGAAGTTCATTCGTACAAAGCGCTCTGTTTCATTAGTGCATACCTAAAGTGAAAATCTTCGGTAAGAATTGAAACTCCTTCGCATCTACCTCTTTTCGACCGAGCACAAGAGCAACAGCAGCTTGCGCTAAACGGATTTCAGCTTCCAGATCCGAACGATGAGCGGACACTGCCAGTCCAGCTGCCTTGTCCAATTCCGTGACAGCGGCGAGCCATTGTTCAGATAACATGTGCAGACCGCCTGAAAAAAGTCACACGAGTAAACGATGAAACGGAAACAGGAAAGTACCGGAAGCCATGCGTGCGGATAGATTCAAGTCGACCGAGATGGTTCCTGTCGATGTGTCAGCAATCTGTCCCAAGCGCGCGACTACGGAAGATAGTCTCGGCATATCCATCTGGCTTTCCAGCACTTGGCAGAGCGTGTACAACGCCCGAACAAGGCCGATCGTATCGCCAATCTGTTCAGACAATTGCACATCTTTCTCAATCATTTGCATAGCCAGCTGGTCGTTCCCTTGCAGACGATAGATGAGTCCCAGATCAGATAATGCCAGCCCCTCTTCTTTTTCCAAACCCAGTTGACGCACAAACCGCAGTCTTCCATCGAGAGCTTCGACTGCTTCCACCAAGTCGCCATCGCCCACTCTGGCCGCCGCCAAACCCCGATAAGATCCGATGACCACCTCGGGCGAGCTAGGAAATGAAGCCGAAGTAATGAGTTCGATCGAAGCGTCGAAGTGACTGGCGGAATCGCCGAAACGTCCGATCAACAGGAAGAGCGAGCCGAGCTTGCGATGGATCTGCTCCCTCATTTCGACTGGCTTCGCACTCAGTTGCAGGTATTTCTGACAAGCGCACACGGCATCGGCGATTCGACCAAGCTTCTCGCTGCACTCGGCCACGTTCACCAACAGAGACAGGCGCAATGACAGCGTGTTGGTCGTCGAATTCTCGCCCAACAGTCGCAACGCCTCCTCGTACGACTTGAGCGCGTCGTCGAACAACAAGAAAAGTTGGCATATATTGCCGGTTTCGGCGTAGCCTTCTGCTTCGAGCAGCGGATCGCCGGCGCATCGACCGACTTCGATGCGATTGGCGCACATCCGCAGCGCCAAATCGGACCGCCGCTCCCGACAGTAGTGCTCGGCGATGTGACCGAACGCGTCGAACTTGCCCCGCGCATCGTTGATAGCGTTGTACTTGGCCAACTCCTCCGAGTAGAATGCCATCGTTTTCTCCGGCTGGTGCAGAGCTGCGTGGCAGTGACCCAGCTGGCCATACAATTGCGCCTCCGCTCTGCCATTCTTGCAGGCCACAGCGAGTTTCAGCCCTTTCGAGAAAACTTTGACAGCAGAGCTAATATCGCGCCTCTGCAATAGAATGCCACCAATTTTTCCCATGGCGTCCAACTTGGCCGTCACGTCGCTCGAAATGTGTGCCAGCGCGAGAAAGTACTTCTGACAGTCGAGCGCTTCGTCGTAGCGCCCAAGCTTAAACTGCGCGTCGCCGAGGTGCTTGTAAGCGAGCGCCATCGCCGCGTGATTGCGCTGGTCCTTGGAGATGGCCAGTTCCTGTTCGAAATAGCGCGTCGCTTCTCGCGACTGACCCAGTGCCAGATGAGCAAGACCCAAAAGTGCACAGTTGCTCCGCTCAGTATCCATGTCGGCCTGCTCTTGCGCAAGCATTAAACTCTTTTCCAAGTAAACCACTGCTTTGCCGTGATCTCCAGAGTCGTTGCAGAATTCTCCGAGTGCCGTCAGCGCTTTTGCCTGTGCCTTCTGGTTGTTACTGTTCTTGATCAGTTGCCATTGACATTGCAGATGGGTCAACTGTTGCACGCTATTGCTCAGACGTGCATATACTCCTGCAATATTTCAGAAATGGCATGGTAAAGTGTGCTCTAAGAAGACAGTCTGCTACGATTAACATAATCAAATGAGGCTAGTCGTTTATTCTGTTCATTTTTTGCCTGCGAATGATAAAGTGAAGGAAATGAGAACTGACTGGCTAGATTGCCGTGCGCGGCGCTTTCTGCACAACGATCCCCAGCTCGGCACGCCAACTCAATTTCTTCTTTGTGGTAGTGGAGAGCATCGTCCACGTTGCCGCTCGCCAAACAACATATTCTGTAAAACAAGCGTCAAATAAGGAGAAAACCAAATAGGCTGTTTACCCCAAGTTTCGATTGGCCAGCATGACACTGCCATTGTCGTTGATGGACTGAGCCAGTTGCAAATGCTTCTCGTGCAACCGAAGAGCACTGAAACGCCAACTTCGATTAGGTTTGCAGCACAATGAGCGCAAACAACCTTTGTAAATCGCCTGCTTGTTGATAGAAGACGCCCAGATGACCGCAAGCTTCGCCTTCCAAGGCAGCATCCTTAAGTCGCAGACCAATCTGCAGCTGTTTCTCGGCCCAGCGCTTGGCCTGCGCCCACATTTCTCGTGTTTGGCAGGCGGCACTCATTTGACCGCAGACAGTCGCTTCCATCGTCTTGTCTTTGGCCTCTTTGGCCAATGCCAGCGCCTCCTTCAATCGTCGCATTCCTTCCTCGGCGTGACCTTCCTTGATCAAAGTCCGTCCAATAGCGCACGACGCTTTTGCCTCATCCGACGGTCGCTTATTGGCACGCGCAACTTCCAGGCATCGACGGTAACAGTCCAGAGCCGCCTCGTAGTCGTTCTTGGCAAAGTAGACGTCGCCCATGCCTTCCACTTGCGCGGCCATTTCCATTGGATCAGCGCGCTCTTCTGTCGGTAGACCAGGCATCATTTCCAAGCATTGTTGGTACGATGCCAATGCATTTTCAAAGTCGCCGACGCGCAGATACAGCTGACCGACGATAGACAGCACAGAAGCCGCCGTCCTTCGATTGTCCACCTATAAACAGTAGTTAGTAGTCACACTAGTTATCGGCAAGGACTACCTTCAGCTCGAGCAGCAATTGTTGTCGATAGTGATCGAGAGCTGCGACAATGTCATCTTCGGCCAGGCGCAGCATACCCAAGTTAGCGTGGGCGCGTGATTCGCCGGCCGTATCGCCTAAAATGCGCCGTCAATTGGTGCAATGAGCTGGCGTTTCCTACCTAGCGAAGCAGCAACTGTCAAATCTTGAAGCATAAAGTCGGCGGCGCGCTTGCGATCGTTGAGCCTCCAATACGCCGAAGAAAGAGAGCTGAGCACCGACTGCTTCAGCTTGAGCGATGTGGTGTCAATGCAGACGGCTGATTCGAGCACCTGGATTGCTTCCTGCGTGAAACCAGCCGACAGTAGCTCTTGCCCAACGACGCTAACCACAACGAAAGCGCTATTTTCCAGTCGCAGACTGATCAATTCTTCATACACTGCACCAAAACTATCTGAAAAGAACGGGCTTAAGGAGCGATTCATGAAGTCATCAGCGATTTACCTTTCAGCATCGACAAGTTGGCGCATTCGATCAGCGCCCCGAGCAGCTGTTCATTGGTCGAATCTTGAGCTAGACCGGCCGCGTAAGTCACCAATGCATGTACGTGATCACCCATACATTTCAGTGCATATCCTTTGCGGAAATAAGCCTGAAATGATGCGCAGGTGAAAATTTGATACGCAACATCGCTTATTGCAAATACAACAGCAGAGAGTGTGCCTTACTGAAAAAACGGTTGGTTGCTCAAAAACAAACATCAACACGCAAGCAGTGACTGATCGAAACAGGAGGAGCAAGCATAACCGCAACGACATTCAGATACTCACACGTCGTTGTCGAAGAAAGGTCACGCTCGACCACTTGATCATGACGCGGCTGCAAACACAGCGCGAACAGTCAGTCGTTGTCAGCGCCAACAACGGGCGGACGAGGACAGCAGGTGGGCCGCGCACCCCACCACCAGGTGCGCCGTCCGACACGCACACCGACAATTGGCTCCCAATCCTCGCTCGCTGCTAATCCCACGGCAGCGTCGTCGTCAACTGCCGTCGCATCGACGTGGTAGGGACACTGGCTGAGGGTGGAACCCACGGGATCGGATGGTTCCCATACGCGGTAATAGTTCGGCCGCAATAAACGTCGGCGCGCGGACAAAGCCGACGCGCCTCAAGGGCAGCGGCCGTCGCGCAACAATGTCGTCGATGCACGTCAATAAACAAATGGCTGAAATCGGTCCCAACAATTCGGACGCCGCAGACCGGCCGGCGACGACTCCCAAGACCGGGCCGATCCGGACCCGGGCGCCGCCTCTCAAGGAGGGATGTCCACTGCGCGCGGACACCCGACTTAGCGCACCGCCAAATCGCTATTTGCCCAGGAGACACACCCGCCGATACACGACAATTGGTCCTCGGGGATCGGCGGCCGACCACTGTTGACAGAGAGACGCGTCCGCTGATTGCTTTACGCCTGTTTCGGCAGCGAGGGAATGCTGACGGAGAACTGCAGAAAATGACTAATCCGTCGTGTCAGCACACGTGTGAGAAACGTTCGACCGACCGCCATGAACGACCACATGCGATTCGCTCTGTTGGCGCGCAATGCGCACCCCTACCGACTCGTGCAAAGACGATACGCACCTTTGCCCAGCCGGGTTTCAACGTCTGCGCTTGATGGGCGTCGTCCAGGGCGTCGGCGAAGCGGCCGAGCTTGCACAGAATGGCCGAACGGTTCGAGTAGAGCACATTGTTGGTCGGGTCGATGCGCACCACATCGTCATACAGCCGCAACGCCATCTCGTAATCGCCGTCACTGCACGCCTTGGACGCCGCTTCCACTCGCGCAGAGAACACCATCGAGCGCGGAATCGTCCCAGCATCCGAGTCGTACTAAAAGCATCAGTCAGTCAGCCATTGCAAATGATATTCTTGCCAATAAGTCAAATAATTGTTACCGTTTCGTTGTCGCTGAGAATAAGACCTGCCGCTCTCCTTGAAGTTGATGTACTCATTGCTATTTCGCGGCAAAAGAAGAAATCGGACAAAACAAGTCAGTCGAATTCGAACTTCGTTGTCGTTGTCCTCTATATTTAGTTCAAATACTGCTTATACTTATTTCCGCACCATAAGGTCACTCAAACCAAAAAGCGCTAACAGTCGCCGTGTCGGATTCGGGACTTCGTCCGGTACGTGAGGGAGGTGCCGCCGCGGACGACGGCGTGGACGGATGCTTCGTGTCTACCGTTCGCAGAAGACTTCGTGTCGGGACTAAAAATGTTTGACTGGAGTGTACTGCTATTTGGCTTTAAATACAGTAAGATCCCGAATTTTTTGCTTCTTTGCTCGGAGATGTTTGAGATATGTGCAGTGAGATTTGTAATTCATCGTCGCCGAAAGGCGCTAGTGTACTGACGAGTTCCTGAGGTAATCAGACATTGTGCTTGAGGCATTCAGACATTATACCATCTGCGATTTGTCCGCCTCAGGCGCTCATAATCGAGCACATAACTCCGGTCAATAGCCCAGAGGCGATTACGTAGAAACAAATGTAGCATTGAAGCAGCAAAATAGGCGTTCCTCAATGACGTCCTGCCAGTATAGAGAGCAGCTGTCTTTCCTATGCGAGGGTTCGCAAATTATAGCTGTGCGGAATATGTCCGGGTGTGAAGCGAACTTAGCCTCTGAGAGTCAAATTGAAGGCGACGGCGGTGATTGGTGGTTTGCGCACTGCTCCGCAATGACACTCTACGGACACGGGTGGCGATGCGAATTTCATTACATTTCCAGCTGACATTGGAACACGCGATCAGCGATAGTGGGAGGAGCACCGGTCGCCGCTCGTCTTCATCTGGCGGTGGGCCTGGGGAGAGGGAGGCGCCGAGTCTGCGCGCCGCTGTCTCCGCTCGTCCGCCGCTCGTGCATGCGCGGCTGAAGGCGCCGTCTCGAGGTCGGCAGCGCTCCTCGGCCCGCTGCTTTCACCAACGACGACTGCTCGAGAGAGGAGGCTGTCGATTGACGCTGCAGACAGGTACTCGACGGGTGGGCGCGCAGCTCGCCGGGCGTGTGATCGATGTCGGAGCTGGGCGTGACAGAGGAGCAGTGGCGAGCTGACCTGGTTGTTCGGCTAGACTGCGCGCCGACGCACATCTTCATATTAGCGCGGTCGACTACGGCGGCGCGCGTAATGAGTGGAGGCGTGCGGCCGTTGCCCGAGCAACGACGGTCAACGCGTTCCGCCGATCCGTCCAGCCGTTGCTGAACCTTGGCGTCGCGTATAATCGGTCAGTTCCAGCTCGCTCCGTATCGACTTGCGCGTCAGCATCTTCGCTGATTTGCTTGCGGCGAAAACATGTCATTTTTGTCACTACAGTGTCTCATCGATTGCCTGCGGAAATGGTCGCGCATGAATAGATAGATATTGTAGTATTAGGCGAACTGTCTTAGAGGCGAGGACGAGAAGCCAGCATTCCGGTTCGAAATTAGACCATCACTGTGTTTTGCCATTAGTCGCGGTTAGGCTAGCAAGTTGATGAGTAATAGGCGGAAGTTCTGATGTTTTCACGAAAAATTGTGATCGAAGGGGGGACTAGGTCGCACCCTCGTCAGGATGCAATTGCTTCGGCACCCACTGTGACCGTTGGATCGGACCGATTAAAGTCGGCGCGATCAATTGCTTCTGACGCCCAAGCAACACGCATTTAGACCGATGCAGACGCATTCGTCGGTCTCTGACGTCGAGCTCTGCTGAACGACGACGTAAGCCGACTACGCGTCAATGGGTTGCGGTCAATCGTCGGCGCCGAGTCCAACGCCCGACGCCAAGGTAGACGCCGAAATATGTGAGTTCCGTTCCATTACTTATCCAAAGCGACTGCGCAGCAAGTCGCTACCTTGAAGCTGAGTCTGACATTACCCACCTGTTCGCTCCCGAGTTAAAATCGTTCGCTATCAACTCTGTCCATACAGCGCATCGGCAAAGCCATTCCCATCATCATATGAATAAGGACGACTTTGACGAGGAACCGCTGTATGCCAGTCGCAGCACCACTCATCCGTCAGCCGATGCAATGCCGCTCACGGGTGGCGACCGGCGGAGATCGGGCACCGGTCCGCAGATAAGTAAGAAAAAATTGAGCACCACAGCGTTGGCACTTCACCACGAGTACTGTAGCACACCACATCATCGCTTCTGTTCACGTTGTTCACGGCCCATTCTCACTGTTGTGTAAAGTGGAGGAATGAGCCAACTGCGACCGTTTGCAGCAATCAAATCGGCCGTCCTCATCCAGAAGTGGTACCGCAGATGCGTCGCTCGACTGGAGGCGCGGCGAAGAGCGACATGGAACATATTCACTACTCTGGAATATTCGGGCGAGCAAGACCAACTCAAAGTAAGCGTCCATTCGACGGCAGTCACGTTACTTTACCAATCGCAACGAGAGTTCTATTTCTATTTAGTTGTACAACTTCTTCACCGATATTATCAGTGCGATGGTCGAGTCGGAGCACAAAGAAGAGCTCAATACGGATCCGAAGAAATCGCCGTCGAGTAAGAACGCCGTAACAAACGGTAAGGACGGAGTGTAATCGGAGAGCGAAAGCACAGATACGTTCTTGTCCGTGTTGGAGGCACGAGCCATTCATTTACCCGTCACTTTGCAGCACTCACCGAGTACTCTATCACTGCAGGTAAGATTGCATTTGGTAAAGCCGTTGCCTGTTTGTACGTGCCTCTAGTCTTCGACTAACAGTACACTGTCTCGAATGCCGCGTACGAAGTATATTTTCGTACTCACCCCAAGACTGTTTGACTGTTCGCATGAGTTAGTGCACTGAGATCGACTTTAGGCTCGAAGGACGACATGGCGATCGAGAAGGAACTGCTCGAGATGACCGACCCGAACAAAGTGTCCGTCGAGAAGGCGTACAAGGGTCCCAAAGTGTCGTTTCCCCTGACGAAGAGCCAGATTGAGGCGCTCGTGCACTACTTCAAGGCGAACAAGGTCGGTGACGGGAGGCTAATAGGGCGGCGGTGGCGGATAAGCCGAAGGCGCCCGCCAGCCGGAATCACCTCTCGGCCGGTGACGCGCGCGCAAGCTAATTACTTTGGCGGCGGCAGGGCCTTCGATCAATACTCTAACTCGGAAGCAAATTATCTCGTTCGTTCCGCGCGGGCTTCTATTTAATAGACCGTGTCATCATCAGTGTCGCTTGCATACCTTGCCGCTCTGCAGGTTCTGCACGCTAAGTACGTGCTCCTGTTGCTGCACGAGGCGCGCAGACACTTGAAGACATCGCCCACCGTTGTCTACATGTCAACATCGATCTCGAAGCAAGTGACCGTTTGCGGAGATTTGCACGGAAAGTTTGACGATCTGTGCATCATTTTCTACAAGGTGGAGCAGGAGGCACTCACTAGCACACAATAGCAGTTTACTATTGCAGAACGGTTACCCTTCGACGGACAATCCGTACGTGTTCAACGGAGACTTTGTCGATCGAGGACCACAGAGCATCGAGGCCATGCTAGTTCTGTTCGCTTGCATGATATTGAATCCGGGTTCAGTTGTACTGAATCGAGGCAATCACGAAGATCACATCATGAACCTTCGCTACGGATTCATCAAGGAATTAATGAACAAGTATAAGGTAATACGACGCCTCCTCTCCGCAATTAATTGCTCACCGCTTAATTGCTGTTAGAACCAAGCAACGCCGATCGTGCGTCTACTCGAGGACGTCTTCTCGTGGCTGCCCGTCGCTACCATAATCGACAATAAGATCTTTGTCGCCCACGGTGGCATTTCCGACAACACCGATATCGACAATCTCAAGCTGATTAAGCGTCAAAAGGTTCATTGATTAACATGGCATATTGGCGAACAAAATGTCAACGACGCAATTATTCAGTACTTATCGGTACTTCGGCCACCGATAGTGCAAGACGCGCGCAGCGGACGCAAGAGCATCGACGTGGAGGAATGGAAGCAGATGCTCGACATATTATGGAGCGACCCCAAACAGCAGGAAGGATGCTGGCCCAACGTCTTCCGCGGCGGCGGATCCTACTTCGGACCCGATGTTTCCAAAGCCTTCCTCGAACGGTACAGTTAATCTTACATGGTCAACACCATCTTTACACTTTTCTATTGCGGTCGTTTCAGTTATGGCTTCTCCCTCATTATTCGCTCTCACGAATGCAAATATGAAGGCTACGAGTACTGTCATGACAAGCAGGTAACAAATGCACATCGGTATATTCGAACTCTCAATCAACATTACTGCGAATGTAGGTTCTGACGATTTTTTCTGCGTCGAACTACTACGAACTGGGTAGCAATCGAGGTGCGTACGTCAAGTTCCACGGAGAAACGCTAGAACCCCATTTCGTCCAGTACATGGCAACAAAAATTCATCGCAAAGTAACGGTTCGTCAAAGGTGAGTTCTTGATAGATATCTGTTTTGGTACGCAGCACCAACTAATTTGTTTAGATTGAGCATCGTTGAACAATCAGCCGTTCGAGACTTGCGCGAAAAATTATTTGCATTTAAATTGGAATTAATGACTGATTTCAAGAGCAACGACCACACAGGATCAGGTTTGAGTAATATTCAAACACTTCGGCAGTCTGGCAGAATTTTTTAGGGATCATTTCGCTGCACGATTGGTGTCGGGGAGTTGACCGCATAACACAGCTGAACCTTCCGTGGCATGCATTAGCCAGTCGGTTGGTCACGGTCCTGCCCGACGGAAAACGAGTGCAGTACATGTCATCATTCGAAGAATGCGAATTGGAAAAGCTTCCCGACTCTGGGGTACCGCCATCAGGATACTGTAGCGCAAGCGATAGCATATCAATGAGATGTTTTCAGGAAAATCCAGGCGTAGTCGAAGCCCTATATCGTCACAAGAGCACATTGGAAACTTTGTTTCGGTTTATGGATAAAGACAACTCAGGTAGGACGGTCAGCCTTGGTCGACCAGCCTCAAATGGAAGGGGAAATTATTTATTCAAAAATCTCATTCCTGTACTCATTACACTAAGTCACTTCAATCACAAGAGTTCCGGCTACTTAATTCAGTGGGTGCGACTATAAGCGGAAGTGATGGACTGAAGTGATGGACTGGCCAAGCGACATTGCAGCAGTGGTTGTAGACATACCTGTAACCGAGGTCCGAGGCCCGGGGGGTCTGAACCTTCTCGGGGGGGGGGAGCCAGGGGGGTCCGACTCCTGGCTGGAGGGGGGTGACCCCCCTGGACCCCCTGGTTACAGGTATGGCTGTAGAAATTGAAAGCGACTGAAAGAAAGTATAGTGGTTGAAGTGTTTCAACCTCAAATCTTTCAGGACTCGTATCAATGGAAGAGTTCGAGCAAGCGTGCCAAATGCTGGGCCAGTACACGCGCACTCCGTTGAGCCACGACTACATCTCGCAAATCGCGCTGAGCATAGACTTCAATAAGGACGGCTTCATCGATCTGAACGAATTTCTCGAAGCGTTCCGTCTGGTGGACAAAGCGGGCGGCGAGACGATAAAGCTGCCTCTCGACAGCGGGCGTTCGAACGGCAGCAGATTATGAAAATACTCGTTGACACCACTGGCATTTCAGTCTTTGCTCACTCTCAACTGCTGCTCGATGCGGTCAGTAACCTAATGCTGTATTGTTGCTTCTTGTTACTGTCGCTTATTCGCATCAACTGTCAAGTATATTGTTTCTTACGCTTGAGAAAAGCTACTTTGCTACGCTAAGCATCACGCTTGGTTAGTTTTCCGCCGCAGCAGCAGCAGCAGGCGCAACTTTTCATCGACAACTGTGGTCGTTGCTGGCTCGTCAAGCACAGGCGGCGAGCAATCAACCACATCGCTTGCCGGTCGTTAAAGCATAGTCATTGGCAAGCGAGTCGCATCGCCAAAGATGCACTGCAAAAATTACCGACCAAAGCGTCATTGAATATAGATCACAAGAATTGGTTGATCACGGACGATGCCAGACAACAGCCTCAGGAGAGAGGAATTCATTGCAACAACAACAATCATGGATCAATATCAACAACAAATGCAAACCAGCAGTCTTCGTTAATGCTGAATTTTGCAAAGGCGGTTAACAGTGGAAGATCGACTTACAATTCAAATCAAAAACATAGAAATTGCGAGTCATATTTGAATGAGCATAGACGGCAGATACCGGTGAGAAGCATGTAAACTCAGAGCTCTGATCACAGTCAAAAAGATGTATGACACTCTTAGTTCACGGGCGAAATTTCGGCCGCTTTTGGTCGAAATATTTGCGCGTCGGCGTGTCGGCGAGAGGTCGACCTGCACTGTCGCACAGTTCCTCCACTTTGCGCGTCGGCGACAGCAGGTTGTCTCGCAACGGAGTCGGCAAGCTTCTAATCTGACGGTCGTCGCCCGACAGCGGACCATTTACCTGTGCGCTGCTCCTGCTGGGGGTTGGTTGGTTTCCGGCAAATTCGCGGTCGCAGATGACCACTTGATCTTGTGCGAAGCGCTGCTTCTTGCGCGCATCGACTGCCAACGGAATTTTGAACTGCAACGATGGCACTGGCGGCGTACTGGCGGTGTCCGACGGCTCCCAGTTCGAGACCGCCACCGACGTAACTGCCGGAATGAGCAAGTCGTCCGTAGGAATGTCCACTGATGATTCGGCGACGCGTTCGATCAGCAGCTCGGCATCGATGTCGGGCAGCTGGACGATTTCGTCAGAATTTTCTGTGAACTTCACGTCGAAGCTCAGATTGACGCTGTATTCGTCCTCTTCAGCAGATTCGTAATTGGTCAATTCGGCGGCTGACAAGTACCGCTCGCAAGGGATCGAACACGGAACCGACAAGAACGCAGGCGGAGACCACATGTCGTTTTCATCATTGGCCAGCGAGTCACTGTCGGTCATCAGCGCATCAGAAGAAACGGTGACCGAAGCAGAACGCTTGGCATTCGAGTGTTCCCCCACCAAATGGAACTGGCCATCTACAAATAAGGATCTTTTCAAAGCTATCAGAAGCAGAGCATTTGCCAACCATCAATGGGCTTGTCATTGAAGTTGATGTCAGTGAGCAGCTTGGGATGAAGCGCCTCACTTGCATTTTTCGTGAGGATTCCGCGCTGACAATCGTTCAATGGTTTATCCACTTTCTTGTACACCTCGAAATCATCGTCGAACGCATTCCGCTTTAGACAGCAAAGAGTGTTTCCCATCGTCGGTTGTCAAATGTTCGATTTCTAAAGCACACTGTCGCTGCACAGTAAAATTGTTAAAAATGATCGGTAAAGTATGATCGAAAAACCATCGACCAAATGAGTCAGCGATCAACATTCTCCGCAAAGAGTCGACAAATCTCCATTAAATGATTTTAACGCATAAATGCATAAGGATATAGAATAAAATAATTGAAGACAATATAAGGTGATAATCATATAAATAGACAATGTGCAGCGGAAATAGAAGAAAACGAGTCGAAAATTAAGAATCACAAATGATGCAGTAGCCGTTTGCCAGGGAGCACGTGGCACGCGAAGGGGGTGGTGTCGATCGCACAGCTCAATGGTTCCGTCGCATCTTTCTGCAAAGAGCAGCACCATTTGAGAAAAACTGAATGAGAAACAACAAAACGAACGTATTGAGCGAAGCTTCCTTGAAAGAAGTGACTTTGAGGGCGGCGTTGCGCCGAGATCGAGCGCGACCCGGCTCGCCATCAGCAGATTCCGAAGTCGTCGTCCGATCGCCGGGGTTAGTGTCGTCGTCTTCGGGC
>JAQGAX010000925.1:0-13192 GCA_034698105.1 Plectus exinocaudatus
ATTTTACCACTACACAATTCACATATTACACCGCCTTGTTGGAATCGGCGGTTTCCTTCACTTGAAGAGTTCCAAAAAAGTCCCTAAAAACTATTTCTTGATAATACGCCGTGGGCTTATTTTTGAGAATGCCCGGTACATTGCGTTATAAGGCGGCGACTGATCGCTCATCATGAGACGGACTGACGACTGTCCCTTGCCGGTTCTGCTTCGTTCAGCATCGTTGAAATGGAGAACCGGTGTGTTGAGCAGGCGCTATTGGGGCCACATTTGGAGGGAGCGGCCGAGCGAGCAAGGCCACTCCACTATCTGGTTCGGCCGTCGCAGTCACGCTAGGTGGTGTCTGCGTTTGGGTTGACATCTTCAGTTAAATTATTTCCTTATTACGAGAAGGTTGGAGCCGAAGCAGTAGGGTCTTCCTTGACCCGAGACGTGGTGGACAATCGAGCGTCAGTTATGAGTAGATTCAGGGTCGTGCCCATACCTGTAACTAGGGGAGTCCAGGGGGCCACCCCCTGACCATGGATGAACCCCCTAGACCCCTGAACCCCCTCCCGGCCGGAAGCTTCAGACCCCTGGCCTCGGATACCCGTTACAGGTATGGCCGTGCCATCAGTTGCGCTTAGTGTGTTGAAGCACAGGGGCGTTAGAAAGCCAATACTATAAGAGCGCGACGCCTAGGAAAGCCCTATAGACAAACACAAGAAAGCCATCATGACATGATACGGCCATGAATATGTCGTTTATCCGACCCACCATCCACAAATTGGTAGGGCAATTCGCCCACTGTCCGATCCGCCCCTATTCCTTCAATCCATCTGATCGATCCACAAGCAATCGTCGGTACATCCGCGCAAATTTATCTCACTTTTTCAAAATTCTGATCATAAATTTATCAGCCACCCAAGAAAAAATGAACTAGTTTACAGGCTTCCAAATATGAAAAATAGTTGGGAATGGTTTAGTCTGCTGAATATTTCTTCCATTCGCGCGCGATACCGTACTATAACTATTCCAAAGTATTTCAAGCCTGATTCCCAATGATGCGCCTAGGATTTACGTATACGATACTCACGGCGCTGAGCTGAGTATGGTGCATCCAAGTCCAGCAAAGAAATCGATTATTTTTTCAGTTGCACAGAAAGAACACCAAGAAATGGCTGTTAATGTATTCTGGTTCGCTGTCGCAGCGACGGTGCTGACAACCACATTGGGGCTTCAATGCCACCTCGGTAATCCAGGGACAGCAAGAAGGACCCAGACGACGTGCCCCGCTGGCATCAGATATTGCATGACAACAAAAGTGAATGGAAGTCCTATGGCTACTTCCTATAAGTGCGACTTCAAGGGATTATGCGACACATTCGGTTTGAACAATGCATGTAAAGATGTCGCAGGGTCCACCACCACTTGCTGCTGCGATAGCAACCTGTGCAATGCAGCTGCACTGGACAAGCAACACGTTTTGCTCGGGATTGTTTCGCTTCTTGTGTCTCTGGTGCTTCTCGCTTAGCTTCAGTGTTACTATTTTAATGTCGTCAATTTGTTTTATATTGCTGGAATCAATAAATACGGTATAGTTTATCAAATACAAATTCCAATCTCTGAACCATCCGAAATCCTAAAGGGGTACATTGGGTGTTAAATGAAATTCGCTTCATTAGAACATAGACGCAGGTAGATATCCCTATTGCCTATTGTCTGTGATTATGCGGAGGCTATCTATTGCATGCCTAGTAGGATATGAACACCGATGTTCTTGATTTATCAATTGTGTGTTCTCTTTCTTTAATGGGTAGTTTGTTGTGCTTCCTATACCAGCCATGAACACAATTACACTTACTGCCGTTTCTAGTGTAACCGGCGTGGATTGGATAGGTGACCATGTTAGAACGAGTTTCCCACCCCAATTCCATCTTGTTTTCTATCTGGCATGGCAGAGCAATATTTGGCATTAGACTAGAAGGCCCTGAAAGCCAACCAAACGTGCAAGTGTTCATCGATGCTATTCAGAGCTTTGTGAACGATTCTATTCTCACGCCTCGAGCGGGCTTCTTTGAGTACACTGATTACTTGATAGCCACTAAAACAGAAGCATGCTCTTGTCGGTAGTTACTGACAGTGATTTGGTGTTTTACCAGCACTTTTCGTAGTTCACGTAGCCATTCTGTGCTAGACAAAGGACCGGCAATACAATCGTTTTGTAAAGTTAAGTAACACTTAGCGATAGTCAACGCTATGCACTTAAGTATAACATAAGAACAGTTTACGAAACCAGGTTAAGGTCTCTCTTAAAGGGACCGGATTACGCAGAAACCCAGAAGTGGGTGGTGTGAGCAAGGGTGAGAACATCCGAAATCAATTTGCAATTTTCAATGCATGCTATGACCGGAGGTGGACTGATTACCAAAAATCAGTAAGAATTAATATTTCAGACTTAAAATTGCGCTCATTTTGTAGTCTTTTTCAACGCTGAGCCATAAGATTTGTCCGAAATTCGGTCATTTCTCATACAATACTATATATTAAAACAGTTTCAATGAAATGTGAAAATTAAATATCTCCTAGTACTGTAGACTTTGATGAAAAATAGTAGTCACACAATTGTCTACAGCTAATTTAGGTATTACGTTTTCTTGAAAATACGCCCTGGGCGCATTTTCCTATTTCATGTGAAGTCTCAACAAAGTCAATTCTGAATCATACGCCCTGGGCCTATTTTTGAGAACACCCGGTACATTGCGTTATAAGGCGGCGGCCAATCGCTCATCATGAGACGGACTGACTGCTGCTCGAGCCGGTTCTGCTTTGTTCAGCGTTGTTTAAAAGGAAAACAGGTCTATTGAGCGGACGCTATTGGGGCCATATTTGACGGGAGCGGCCGAGCGAGCAAGGCCACTACACTATTTGGCCTGACCGCAACAGTCATGCAAGATGGTGTCTGCGTTTGAGATGACTTCTTTAGCTAAATTTTTTCCTTTTTGCGAGAGAGTAGAAGGCCAAAGCAGTAGGCGTCGGGAACTTCCTTGACCCGAAATAGGGTGGACAATCGAGGATCAGTTATGAATTCATCCAGGTTCGTGCGATAGGTCGAGCTAACTGTGCCTAGCACAGAGGAGCCAGAAAACTGCCGATCCAATAAGGGTGCCTCGCTAATAGAAAGGGAGCTCAGTGCCGAGGTCAAACCATGATGAGCCACTGTAACCTCATATGACCCTGAATACGTTGTTTATCCGACCCACCATCCACAAATTAGTGGGGCAATTCGCCCACGATCCTGCCCTTATTCCTTCAAACCATCTGATTCACAAGCGGTGGGCGGTACTTTCCATCAACATCAGCGCATCTTGCTTTTTCACAAATTTGGTAATAAATTTATCACCTGCCATGAGTCCACATCATTCGAGCAAAAATGGTTTTTTAGGGAAATCAACCCCCCCCCGAAGTTCACAAATTCTTACACTGGATAGAAGTACACTTTTTCTGAGAAAGTGATGTGATGTCATCCCACCCAGAAAAAAGGTATCTGAAGTTTAGGAGGGGAGGGGCTGAGGAATAAATTTACATTATCAGACTCAAATTCACATAATCAGGGGCAAAAATTTAAATAACCAGACACAGAAATGAAATTCTAATTCTAATACCAATTAATTTTGAAATTTTGAAATTTGAACAATTTTTTTTTAATTTTCAGTCAATTTCCTGGAAGGCTCAGATTTTTTCTCAGTTTGAAGAGGGTTTTATCCGGTTGGGGGGCTTGACTGCACTCGAGCTCCCCTTAGATATTTTATTACCGTATTTTCTCTGTTTGTACAGCTACACAGAAATCGATTATTTTTTCAGTTGCGCAGAAAGAACACCACGAAATGGCCGTCAGCGTCATTTTGCTCTGGTTCGCTGTCGCCGCGACGGTGCTGACTACCGCATTGGGGCTTCAGTGCTACATCGGTACATCAGAGAAAAGCGAGAAGTCGACGTGCCCTCCTAGCACCCGACAGTGTCAGAAAACAGAAGTAGAAAATCATAACGTTCATGATGTCTACAACTGCGACTATGTGGGCACATGCGACATGATGGGCTTGAACGATGCATGTAAGAGTACCGCAGGCGTCAAATTTTGCTGCTGTAGCGGCGACCTGTGCAATGGGGCTACATTGAACAAGCAACACGTTATGCTCGGCATTGTTTCGCTCTTCGTGTCTCTGATGCTTCTCGTTTAGCTTCGATATTACTGTTTTCGTCTCGTCAATTTATTTCATAGTGTTCTGAATCAATAAATATAGTATACCAAATACCAATACATACAGTTTACCAAATACAGTATACCAATAAATATCAAATACAAAATCCAATCTCTGAACTATTCGAAATCCTAAATGGGTTCATTTAGGTTTGCAATGAAATTCGTTTGTTCTGCAGGTCATAGACGCAGGTAGATATCAATGTCTGAGTGAAAGACTATGTCGACTGTTTAGCTGCGTAGATAGCAAAATTCGGAATGGCCGTCAACGCCCCAGTGGAACCATTTGACTCTACGCCGAACATTTGAGTACAAGCCTGCTGGAATTAAAAACTGAAACGAATAGTTTTCCACAACGCTCAAATGGTATCAAACGGGTGATGGAAGTACTCAATACGACTGTGCCTGATAGCCCCAGGCGCGTACCGGGTTTTCTCGAAAATAAACCCTGGGTCTATAATCGAGAAAGCGTATAAACCTCAATTTGCTGCGTAGGGCATTTTAAAACTATTATTTCTCATCAAAGTGAATGATAATAGGAGATACCATATTTTCATATTTTCATTGAAATTATGCTGCTTCAGGCATGTGCACGGAGGGTATATATACCCCTCAGCCGGCCGCCTATTGTACCCCCATACCCCCGTGCACATGTCTGTGATGGAGGCACCCAATGCAAGTCTATCTGATAGCCCCCAGGGGCGTTGTCAGAAATCGAAAACAGGGGGGGCCAAATCGACATCTAACGGGCAAGTCGACACCATTCAAAGGGGGAACCCGGATCATTATTTTCGGGTTAATTTTCGGAATTTTGACTAATTATAACCCACAACTGACAAAGCTCTGATTTCGGGTGGGGAGAGGGTTAACTAGCCATTCTTATATGTGACAGTGTGTGTGACGGAACTGGAAAGGATTGTAGATGGAAATCTTTCAAGGTACTGTTTTCAAACCCATTATTTTTCTCATACTTTTTCACATGCAAAAAACATTTCGTTTATCAATAATAACAAAAATGCCTATTGTCCATTATTATGCGGAGGCTATCTATTGTATGTCTAGTGGGATAAGATCACCGATGTCCTTGATTTATCGATTATGTGTTCGCTTTCTTTAATGGGTTGTTTGTTATGCTTCCAGTACCAGCCATGAACACAATTACACTTACTGCCGTTTCGCGTATGTCCAGCGTGGACTTGGATGGGTGACCATACAGAACGAGTTTATCACCCCAACTCGTTCTTGTTTTTTACCTGGCATGGCAGAGCAATATTTGGTATATTCCTATTTCATGTGAAGTCTCAATAAAGTCAATTTTGGATAATACGTCCTGGGCCTATTTTTGAGAAAACTCGGTACATTGTGTTACAAGGCAGAATGGTCTACATTTCTTAATCATGTATTTACGCTTTCTCGAAAATACGCCCGGACGTATTTTCCGATTTCATTCGAAGTCCCAAAAAACTATTTCTCGATAATACGCCCTGAGCTTATTTTTGAGAGTACCCGGTACATTGCGTTATAAGGCGGCGACTGATCGCTCATCATGAGTCGTACTGACAACTGCTCAAGCCGGTTCTGCTTGAGAACAGGTCTATTGAGCGGATGCTATTGGGGCCATACTTGACGGGAGCGGCCGAGCGAGCAAAGCCATTGAACGGCCTGGTCTAACCGCTACAGTCATGCTGGACGGTATCTGCGTTTGAGATGACTTCTTTAGTTTCTTTTGGGCTAGACTACACTCAAGCTTCCCTTATATACTTTATAACCGTATTTTCTGTGTTAGTACGACATGCCGTACTATTTTTCAGCCCCTCTGAAAATTTGGAGGATGGCGGAAAAATTGGAACCTTTTGAAGTTTTTAAAATAAAATTGGAACCTTTTGAAGTTTTCTAAATAAAATTTCCAAACAATTCGTAAAGCGAAGGCTGCAAAAGACTTATGTAACATAGACACGCATTAATAACATGCAATTTCTCTCGTACGGTGAGTGATTAGGGGACCGTCCCATTAGGGATTGACGTACTATTAGAGAGTGCCGTATTATTAGAGAAAATACAGTGTGCTAATGCATACAAGTTTATGGCAGGGATTTGAATTTTTCGAATTTATATACTAGCATTGAAATTTTTGCGCATTTTAGCCCTCATACTTCCCAAAAATGGTGTTTCGCGTCGGCTCTCCTCGAACTGCGAATAAACCTATACGCATCCAAATCCGACAAAGAAATCGATTATTTTTTCAGTTGCGCAGAAAGGACAACAAGAAATGGCTGTAAATATGCTCTGGTTCGCTGTCGCCGCGACTGTTCTGACTACCGCATTGGGGCTTCAGTGCTACAGTGGTAATACAGTGAGAAAAACTGCGACAACATGCCCTACCCGAAATTGTCTGAAAACTGAAATTAAGGGAAATTCTATGATTCCTTATGCCTATAGTTGCGACTTAGTGAACAAATGCGACACGTTGGGCTTGAACAATCAATGTAAAAATGTTGCTGCTACAACAACATTTGCTGCGGACAACGAAATTTGCTGCTGCAACAGCGACCTGTGCAATGCGGCTGCGCTGAACAAGCAATACGCTGTGCTCGGGATTGTTTCGCTCTTTGTGTCTCTGGTGCTTCTCGCTTAGCTTCGATGTTTGTATTTTCGTGTCGTCGATTTATTTCATAGTGTTCTGAATCAATAAATACAGTATACCAAATGCAGTATACCAATAAATTCTTAAGCTGTTTATTCCCACTATGTCGTGGAGTTAGCTTTTTTCGGGTTTTCCGACCCTCATATTGCGACACGTGCTCCTCGGTCGGCTGTCGCAGGCCTGACACCGGGGATGACGCTGCTTGGGGTCGAAGCCCCGACCTTGTGGCTACGAGTCGAGGCTCTTAGACCACTCGGTCAATAAATGCGAATTACAAATTCCAATCTCTGAACTACTATCCGAAATCCTAAATGGATTCATTGAGTGTAAAATGAAATTCGTTTGTTCTGCAAATCGTAGACGCAGGTAGATATCGATGTCTGAGTTAAAGAGTATGTCAATTTTATTATTAGTTGAGCAGATAATAAAATTCGAAACGGCCGTCAAACGCCCCTATGGAAGTATTTAACTGTGCGCCAAACGCACTGGATATGAGACTGCTGAAATTAAAGACTGAAACGAGTTGGTTTTTCATAGCGCACAAATGGCATCAAATGGGTAATGAAGGCACCCATACGACTGTGCCTGAGAGCCCCAGGGACGTAATCAGAAATCGAAAACCGGAGGGGGGCAAATCGACACCATTCAAAGGGGTGACCTGATCATTGTTTTTCAGACTAATTTTCGGCATTTTGACTAATTGTACCCGAAAATGACAAAGCTCTGATTTCGTGGAATTTCCCACCCCCAGTTTTTTGGAATTTTCGATGCTTGTGCCTCAGTTGCCCACTCTCTGATTTTTCAAGGTTGCCCCCCAATTACCAAATTTGCCCCCCAGTCACCCTTTTATAGCTGCGCGCCAGCTGCCAAATGTTCAGCAGTCGCTGGCTCAGTGCGGCTCAACTTTCTGCCCTTCTGTAGCAGGTCATATTCATTCTTGTCATCAAGGTGCAGCATTCAACAAGACCCTGAAGCTGAGGCGAAGCTAGGGGGTGTTGGGGGCCCTGCCCCCCTGGTTTTTCACTATCTCCCTCAGTTTATAGACTTTCAATAGGGCTAGCCCCTGGTTCCCCGAGTTGGCCCCCCAATCTTCGAGGGGGGCACCGGTTCTAGCTCTAGCGGTGTACCGGTTCTAGCTTCGCGTCTGCCCCGAAGTATATTGCGATTGCGACAGAGGATTGGGGAGACGTGAGCAAGGCTCGGGTATCTGAGAGAGTACAAACCGAAAACATCTCATTCTATCTTGTGCAGATTACAAAACTTTTCCATCCGGGGTACGTTATGATAATTGCTCTGCGGAAAACTTCTGATCGTTCAGAAAGGGATACTTACTCCCATACCCCATGGCCCTCCAAATGCAGAACCTCAATATTTCCTGCCGTCGACAGCCGAAAAAGTTCGCAACCGTTTTTTGCAGAGTTCTGGCTCACTCCACTTTCCCAGATTGCTTCGTTCTCGTGATTTTCGTGACGCGCTAAACAACGAGGACAATCTGTCAGGAGTCAGGAAACCGAGCGCCTGCGCGGCTGGTAATAAACGAGACTGCACTGAGCTGAACTCTGGAATCGCACATCGTAGCTGCCGACGGGACGTAATGAATCACTCTGATGGAGCGCGCTTGTGTTCTACCAGTCCGCAGGCTTGAACGAGCGGTTCCTTTTAAACCACCCGTTTCCTCCCGGGCCTTCTGGACAACATACTGCAGTCACGAGTCTTCTCGCTTTCTCGGCCTTGCCTGAAGGCAATTGGTCTTGTGCTAAATCGGCCATTGCTGCCGACCGCGTGCGCGAGATGGTGTGTGACGTGATTGGTGTCTGCGTTCAAAGGACTAGTGCCCTTTTCTCACGGTTACTTGAGGCGCGCCTCGGTGGCCGTTTCGTGCGTTGCACATGCACTGTTGCGACGCACGTGTTGCATGTTTGCGTCCAGTTTTATGGGTCTCATTATTGGTGCCTGGATACCAGGGTTTACAGCTGTTGGTTGTCGTGACGTCTGGAGCACCACTGCTCACTGTGTAGCATTTGTGTTTATAACAGCCGTTTCGGCTTACGCTGAGCCGACTGTATGGCGTTGGAGAACTGCTAGACGGCTCAGTAGTACTAAATACTGGGCGGTGGGCACGAAATGGATGCCTGGGCGGAGAGGGTGCTTTAAACCCAAAAAACTCGTTTTATCTTATGTGAATTTCGAAAATTTTTGGATGGTTTCTGGACGCTTAGCCGGGAGGTTTCGGGGCCTGAAAAAAATAAGGGTACCCGTTTACCTTATTCCAAAAAGGCACCCCAATTGACTTTGCTCCTCTGCGCACGCCACCGCTAGATGGAATACCATTTTTTCTAGGACGATACGTCACGTCCGTGGACCTATTTACCCTCCTACCTCGATACCCAACTATAATAATCACCCTGCTAATACCTTGCGCCTATTTCATGATACCGGCCCGCAAATTTAGCGTTTAATAAATTATAATAAATTAGGGGCACTGAGAAAGACACCCTGAATCCATGAATCCGCTTTGGGCAAGAATTCATTTTGTAGTCAGTCTGTTCGAATTCCTTGAGGCAAATGTCGAATATAACTTCCTTCGATAGGATTGTTTGTATCGCGCCGCATCCAGATTGTCAACTGCCACTATCACTATTCCACATTGCTCTTTGACGCTGACTATATGCGCGATCGGAGGTGAAACGAACTACGAGTTTGGTCTATGATCATTCTCGGTCATGTCCATTGATAGACATCGACCGGAACCGGCATTGACTTGTTTGTTTCGTTTGGTCGACCACGAGTGCTTATCTTTACTCCGTTGTCAGCCAAGGCCGACCCTCCTCGGGAACTGGCCCGCCTGCCTGAGCTGACCAGACATCGCATGACTGATGGCGAGCGAGCATAGCTCGAAAAGGGCCGGAACGAGTTTGGACGGAAGAATCCTGATCGGGCTAGTAAATCGAGAGACTCTCCCTCTCTCACTGGGTGCCAATTTGTCACTTATCGCGAACCGGTCATTTCGAAATCGACGCAAGGCAAAAACTTCCTTGTCAGTCAGAATGCGTTGCACACTTGTCATTCATCTGGTCGAAAGACCACGTGATGCAATCGGAAAGGACTGGAGTTGCCGTTTTGCGTGTGTCCAGCGTGGACTTGGATGGCTGACCATGTTAGAACGAGTTCCCCACCCTAATTCCGTCTTGTTTTCTACCTGGCATGGCAGAGCAATATTTGGCATGAGACTTGAAGGCACTGAAGGGCAACCAGACGTGGAAGGGTTTCATTGATGCTATTTAGAGCTTTATGAACGATTCTATTCTTATACCTGGAGCGGGCTTCTTTGAGTATATTGATTTCTTGAGAGTCACTAAAAACAGAAGCACGCTCTTGTCCGTAGTTACTGACAGTGATTTGGTTTTTTACCCGCACTTTTCTTTGTTCGCGGCGTCATGCTGTGCTAGACAGAGGGCCGGAAACACAATCGTTTCGTAAAGTTAAGTAACACTAAGCAATAGTCAACGCTTTGGACTTAAGGATAACTTGCAAACAGTTTACGAGACGATTGAGTTTCGGGTTCAATGTCTCAAACGGACCGGATTATATAGAAACCCATTAGTGAGTGAATGGAATGGTCAAGAGTGAGAAAATCAGAAATCAATAACCAGCAATGCACGCGATGACCGGAGGTGGACTGATGGCCAAAAATCAGATATTAACAATCCAAAATAAGTGGTCGACAGGTGGTCACTATTCAATGGTCATCAGGGTATATAAACGTGTCCTTAGTCAACAGAATACATGTGTTAACTTGTATTTATGGACCTGCTGTGAACTATAATGTTTAGTGAACTACCCACCATCCATTCCCCTTCAGTTTCCCCCTTCTCATCTTCAGTTGTCCAGTTCCGATCGTCAGTCTCATAGTTTCTAGGCAGTTCCTTGTATCTTTCAATTGCAGGTATCTTTCAATTCTTTCACTGTTATTCTTTACTCTCTTCACTTGACTCTTGTTTGTCTATTTGCTATCAGTCTAATAGTTACCATATTTGCACACTATTATGAAGTACTGTAATTGCAATGACAGAGTGTATTGCGTTGCTCTTTCGAGTCGAGACCATCAGTAAAAACACCCTGATCAGGCCACAAATTTCATCTTTCTGTCATTTACGCTTGTTTTTCCCAAAGTCACATTCCCATCTGACGTATATCGTTACAAGACATAAATCAAACCAGTTCTTTCATTGCGGGCATAAAATTGATGATACCCTGTCGTTTTCGAGTTCAGACGTCCAAGAGTTGGTGCACGGTGACGCGAAATGGAAACTTGTTGACCTCTAGAGCGAGCGCGTTTTTGCCATTGAGAGGATGAATTATCCTGCCCTGCCTAAGTCACACCACTCGTTATCAGCGCTGGGCATTTAAATGAAGGAGTTATTTGCCTGCAAAGGGAAGCAGCTACTAATAAGATGAATTAATCGCTCACACTAACTGTATCAGAATGTTGGAAACCCCAGGTAAAGTTTCCAGATTGTCAATCGAACTGAAGGACTACTATATTGAAAAATCGGTAAGGGAGTTCAAGCTTAGACTTCGGCTCACTCCTTCTAATGCCATTGATGGCCAGTATTCACTTTATTGCATTAAATAATGCAGGAATGTGTTTGTGTGTTCCGCTATCGAAACCAGTTGTTCAACTTTGATCGTTGAAAGGACAACGGGGCGCGCCTGTTGTTGCAGTCTTCGAGTGGCTAAAAACTCTAGGTTTTTGGGTGGTACTCTGCGTTACAAGGCAGCGGCCGATCGCTCATCATGAGACGGACTGAAGGCTGCTCCAGCCGGTTCTGCTTCGTTCAGCGTCGCTGAAATGGAGAACCGGTCTATGGAGCAGGCGCTATTGGGGCCATATTTGACGGGAGCGGCCGAGCGAGCAAGGCCACTCCACTATCTGGTTTGACCGCTGCAGTCATGGTAGATGGTGTCTGCGTTTGGGGTGGCGTTCTTTAGTTAAATTATTTCCTTTTTACGAGAGGGTTTGGAGGCTGAAGCAGCAGGCGTCGGGGTCTGGGACTTCTTTGAGCCGAGATAGGGTGAAAAATCGAGCGTCAGTTATGAATTCGTCCAGGTTCGTGCGATTGGCCGTGCTAACTGTGCCGAAGCGCAGGGTTACCAGAAAACTGCCAATACTATAAGGGCGCCTCACTTATAGAAAGGGGAGCGCGATGCCGAAGAGGGCACCTTAGTCAAGCACAGAGGAGCCATTATGATATGATTCGGCCCAGAATATAACGTTTATCCAACCCAACATCAACAAATTAGTGGGGTAATACACCCACTGTCGAATCAATCCAATACTCCTTCCGACCATCTCATCCATAAAGGTGATCGATACTTTCCATCAATGTGCATCAATTTCCATCGATAAATATTGTTGTCTGAAACACTGACAGTAGGTTGCATAGCTTTTATTTCATTCGCATCCAACGCTTTGTAAATCTCAATTCTCGACGTTGCCTTGCTTGTTCTGCTTGCATACTGTAAGTGATTTAACGCGCGCGCAATTCGTGTACACAACGAGATAACAAATGTGCCGATTATTACCGTAATTTACCGTAATCCATTTCAGGTGTTGTCACCCAAATCTCAGTCGTACCCGCATAGCTGATCGCTAACAGTGAAAATGACGACCAACCTCCGCTCGCAGTTCGGCACCGACAAGGGCGTGCTCAGCCGCTACTTGGCCAAGCCCCAGGGCGAGCGCGTCCAGGCCATGTACATTTGGATCGACGGCACCGGCGAGAATCTCCGCTGCAAGACCAAAAGCCTCGAAAGCGAGCCCAAATCCGTCGATGGTCAGTGCTTGAGCTAATTGTACGCAGCAGGCAGAGGCTATTTCGAAACCATTTCAAATTCAGTTGACAGTAGACGGAGTATCGTTTTATTTGACATGCCGATACCCAGCAGATAGCAATCGTGTGGGAACCTTAGCATTTTGAAATGGTTTCGGAGTAGGGGTCGCCCGCTGTCGATTATACACGTGAATATAGCCCAATTTCATCATATTATGGCATTATGAACAACATGTGAGATCCAGTTCGAGTTCTCAGACGCCCAAGGTCATCAAAACGAGATCAATTAAAAGCCCCTCATGCAAAATCCATAGGTGTAGCCTGCGTCTTGGCTTTTAATGAACTTCTTAACTTTTCAATTGTAATGAAAACTTTTAAACCGATCTAATTTTCAGAACTTCCGGAATGGAACTTCGACGGCTCGTCGACGGGTCAGGCGACGGGTGTCAACTCGGACGTCTACCTCAAGCCAGT